>MKEJ01098478.1:0-11483 GCA_001753735.1 Embelia ribes | reverse complement strand
AATTTAATAAGCATTCGTACTTCGGCGATAAATAAAAACGCGTACGAAACTTCCGACAAAGCACACAAGCATGAAACGTTGAAATAATATCAATACATTCTCATTTATTGATCTTGAAAATATACATCATGTTTCCAAAATATATACAGTGCTATCGAATTAATTTTGGGGCCTTATACATATCTTTAATGCTACGAGTTTCATCTACGAATATATAGATAGATAGATAGATAGATAGATAGATAACCACAAATACAAATATATAACCTCGAAACATGTTTTTAAAAAGCCATGAGTACACTTTTAAGATTTCACAAATATACATTTTGCAAAATTCCAGCACCTTACTTTGTAATCTTAAAAATCATTCTTTCCAAAATTCCGTAATCACCATTTTCAAATCTCTGCATATAGTTACTTTTCAAAACTTATTTTCCTCGAATACAAATTTCCACGAAAATATACATGAGTTTCATGCCATATAGTCTATATATAACTCCTCGAGTAAATAGACTATGAATACTAATTTAGTACAACAAATGCCCGAGTACTACATTGCCAATCACAACAAGCCTCGAAGAACTCTGCCATAACTCTACAACGACTCCTCCACGACTCAGTTACCAATGCTCTACGAATATATATATATATATATATATATATATATATATATGTCACAAATATATATAGATACTACTATAAGTATCTATATGCCACAATCCAACATAGTGTATATAAAAACAATATTTTTATATCCAAAAATAATTTTGAAAATGACGACATGTCAAACATATCGATATACATATAGAAACTTAGATTTATATTATTGTTCTAAATTTGTTTGTACCTCGTATGCCTCTGAAAGTCACCGAAAGATGTCTAGGGCGCAAACCCGAAAGTCTTCTATTCTTGCACATCTAATTTGGTATGCCTCTACCACTCGAATCACGTTGATCTTATACACAAAAATAATCTACAATACGTGAGAAAAACATTTCCTATTTTTATCATGGAGTTTGCACTTACCATATCAAAATGAACATCATGGCAAAGTTCAAAACTAACAAGTGTCATGCTGAATTTGAATTAGCATAAATGGTATATAAGGAACCAGAGCTCCATATTCATTTTGAGAAGATAAGGATAAAGGATCATCGCATCACTACTTATTTGGAAGAAATTGGTGTGGAAAGATGGAGTCATACCTTTTTCCAAGGTATGCGTTACAATCAAATGATGAGTAACTATGCTAAGAGCTTCAACAGTCACAGCAGAGAAGCGAGAAAGTACACAACTTTGGCTAACTATCTACGGTATACACTACAAGATTGATTCCAAGAAAAAAGAGAGAAAGCGGCTATGAGCAAGGATTATTTAGCTCCACATTATGAAAAAGTGATCTGTGCTGATTTTCAAAAAGCCATGTACTACACTATTCAACCACTCAATTCCTTTGAGTTCTTGTTGCAAGATGGTGGATAGAATGCGGAAGTTGACATTCTTCCGTGAAATGTACTTGTAAGTTGTTTGATCTATCCGATATTTCATATACACTTGCATTGGTTGCTTTTCATAGTCAGCATGTAGACCTATACAATTTATGCGCAAGGTTAGAACTTTATACAATAAATCTATGAATATGTTGTACATATTACTAACAATGCAAACAAATATCAATTTTCAGGTTTTATACAATAGAAGCATGGGTTAACTCATATGCGAAAACTGTATATCCAGTTGGAAACAAAGATGATTAAGTTATTCCTGATGAAATCAAACAATGAGGAGGTTTAAAACCACTAGTCAAGGTGAGAAAAGGGCGCACTATAACAAAAATAAGGTCATCCCAAGGTGAGGTTAAGAATATATAAAATAGTGCAACTTATGTGGCAGATATGGTCATAATAGATCAACGTTCAAGCGGCAATACCTGCACCATCAACCACATGAGCCTCAATGGCATCATCATCTAAAGATTATCAACCTACTATAGATTTACGCTCAAACAAGTGTCAGTGTGTTCTAAGTTTTGTTCATGGACTTTATCACTTAATGTTAGTGTTAGTGCTCAACCTCTTATGATGCTAAATACTTCTACGATCTAAACTATATATGTACATTCAAGTAAATATAAAATAAAAAATCTATAGTCTAAAATATATATGTACATTGAAGTAAATATTACATAAAAAATTATGGTGTGAGAAGGTTGTGAAACAAATGAACTGTTGACTTTAGGCGCTAGAAATACATGTTTATGTCATTCACTTTCTAAAGTTCCAACTTTGCAGTCAGGTATTCCAAGTACATGATTGTGTATATGTCACAGTCCCCACCTCTAGAAGTTCTTGGAAGAATGGTATGTAAGACTCTGTTGAACTTAAAAGGCTTTAATTCCAACAAATTGGGGTATCTTACCTTGTCATTGCCCACCATTGCTTTGTTTATCATATGCGGCACCATTTTGACATATCGGTTTCATCCACCTTTCGAACCTACTGACACAAATTACGTATTGATTACAGTAATAAATATCAACTGCCCATGTACTTAAGTAAATGACACCTAAAACCCAATGGAAATTATATAGGTTAAGAAGATAGTAGATGCTATCAAACTTAGCCCCACTTATCATGAACCTATCCTCGGCCCCCCAATAATATTCCAGAAAGTTGTAATCAAAATTGAAGCCGGCCTTATCTACTTTGAATTTTTCATACTATTGTTCAAACATAGCAGCCATTTGATAATCAACAATTGTCAAACTTGTCCTATATATCTTAGGGTAGTTCCAAATTCTCTCTCACATGAGATGGAAAATCGCATCTATATCTATACAAAAGAAACCAAATAATTTGTCAAAAATAATATGTGTCTTGAAAATTCGCAAAACGTCATGAAATGTAGCGCAACGTCATAAAATATCGTGACATGCCACAAACAATATGTCGTGAATTGTCACGAAGTTCGTGAACTATTATGAATAGTATGCTGCGAAATGACACGAAATTTCACGAATTGTAACGAACTAAAAAATATAGACTTCTAAAATACAGTTTTACCTCATCCCTTAGCCACCTATCTTTGGATATCAGACTTCTGAAATATTCAACTGAAGCATAACCAGTAATCATATCTTGTTTATTTGGATTTGCAACAACTTCGGGTTCCTCCATTTATTGAATCTGCTTGTTAAACAAATCCACATCATACCTATCAAGAAGATTCACCATTATTGCATCCATTTTTGTCTTATTCCTCAACATCTCAATGATGTCAGCCACATCAATCTTTGTTTCCTCTTCCTACTCTTTCATCAACCATTGTTTTCTTTTCAGCATACTATGTTCCTTATTTTTTTCTTTTTCTTTCTCTTATTCTATTTCTTCTTCTTCTTCTTCTTCTTCTTCTTCTTCTTCTTGATCTCTCTTTCTCTCGTACGACCAGTCTAGGATACGTCATTCAAAACTTGTAGCACCGCAGACTGAAAAACAGACATCCTTGTCAATATTTCTTTTTTGTTTTCATCCAGCATTCTTATTATTTGTTGTTGGGTTGCTCTCATTATCTGTACATCAACTTTATCTTATTTACACAAAAATTGATATCATTTTCATTGGAACCTATTTTCCTAAGTATTATTTCATGAATTAAAGTACCCGAGAATTGCAAATATGTGGCATTCAATATATATTTGAATTGAGTTTCCTTCACCCTATCAAGCAAATCCATTTTTTCAAACTTAGAAACCAATTTATCAAGACTTTCCCACCAAGATGCCCTATCAGAGTAGTGACCTTCAGTAGGTATAATTACTTTTTTGAAATTTATCTGTCACAAAATATTACGAAATGAAATACTAGTCATAAAATGTCACGAAATGTTGGTCATGAATTGTCACAAAAATGTCACAAAATATCAAGAACTAAGCTCGCATTTATAAAACTGAAATAATTGTGTAACAAATCATTTTACATAAACAAATGCATTTGTACATAAACATGTCATTTTAAAGCATTACTCTAAAAAAATATTGCAGTGGAACCCTGTAAATTCATCCCTCCGTTGCACAATTTCTAGAAATTAAACTCTTATATAATTGGTTCATACAATCAATACCCAACATAATGTAAATATTTAGATGTAGAAAAACTCTTAGAATGTGGTCACTTGGGTCTTTGTCAATGTTGGTCTGTAGGCAAATTACAAAGGGCTTGAATTGTGATTCAAATTTTTATTTGAAGAATTATACAAATAATAATAATCACACTTAAAATTAAAATGAGTAAGTGACAGAGAAATGCAAACTCGTTTATAGTGGTTCAGCCAAAACTCTTCCTAGATCCCCTACGTCTACTCTCTCAAAATCAAACGCTTAAAGTTCCGTTATTACCAATGAAACAAAATACAATTAGCTTCATAGGTGCTAATCACTCTGCTTGAGATACCCCCTTAAGTCTTGGAACAAACCCTTACACAAAATTAATGTTGAATAAAAGTTGTGATTCTTGAATTTTTGGTTCACTCTAATATATAGGATTACAAAGAAGATGATCTCACTTAGAGTAGCCTAATATACTCTAAGGTTAAGAAATTAAAGAGTATGAGTGTTAAAAATGCTCAAATATATGAAATAGGTTTTGAGTTTCTCTTGAATATTTGCTTCTTGCTTTTATGGATTAGAAGTTGATTGCCTTTGAAATCACTAACTTGAACATCTCATTTGAACCCCCTTTTATGTGCCTTGTGGATAGGGTAGCAGTTTATGGCCGTTGAGGGTTAGAATAAATAAGTTTTTCCTTGTTCAAAACTAGTTGTTATAGTTTGAAATTGCAAGTGACAATTGGTTGATATCCTCTTAACAATCGGTTAATACATACCAGCCGATTGATGTCTTCATATAGACCGACTGCTATCAAAATGCCAAATTCTACTAAAATCCGGCTGAAGTCTTCTCGACCGGCTTATACATTATCAGCCGGTTGATACTTTTATAAAGACTAGCTGTGATTAAAGTTCCAAAATCCATTGGAACCCGGATGAGAGCTTTACGAACGGTTGTCAAATATCAGCCGGTTGATGTGGCCATATACACCGGCTGCTATACTGAGTGAAATTGTGATATTTTGCCACATCAATATTTTTATATTTTTCAGTTTCAAAAATATGAATTTTTAGTGGTATAAATGTGTTTTAAAAAAGGTGTAGAAATTAAATTATATAGATTGTTGGTAATGTTCCAAGGTTGTCTCTTGTACATTAGATTATGTTTAGACAAAATTCATTTCTTTTATCTTGTTTAAATTACAAATATACAATTTAAGTTCAAATTTCAACATACAACAAACTTATTACTGCATAGCTTTAAAATATTATTGTCACAAATTTACATATTAGTATATTTAAATTTTAAAAATAAAATAATATTTTAATACTATGAAGAATAGAATGTTAATCTTATGTCCTCTATAAGGAAAATTGATCTTGTTAGATGGATACAAATCTCTTTTCTTAAGTAATAATAATAATTTGTCAAAAGAAATTGGTATGATATCTCGGTAATGAATATGAAAAATCAAAGCTACATATTAAAAGTTTTATTAATCTCAGAAACTTTATTTCATTTTTTATACGATTGTTACATTAAAATTATAAATTCTGCACAAAATTTGATCCGCATTTATTATTAGTCTCGGAGACCGGTTTACAATTGAGGGATGGTTCCCAAAATCTCTGTCTTGGTCAGAATCATGCCACGTCAGAACCCGATTACGTGTCCATTCTCCCAACGGCAAAAACCGACTTTCCCATCTCTCTCCCCTCCGAAACCCAACCAAACATGACATGTCAGCATTTCGTTGGTCGGTTCCACCCTCTCCCCTCTCCCAACGCAACCTCTTCTTCACCATGACCAACCAAGTCCGGTTCATAAACCAGGGTCCCGGACCCAGCCGCGGTGCGGCGTCGTTTCAGGTAGTACCTGCGCTGAGCCCCGCCGAGATGAGCTCGGTCGCAGAACAGACCTTTCGGAGGTACACAGTTTCCGGCAGAGAGAGAGTGGGGAAGGGAGTCGCTGTTGTTTGGTTCAGGAATGATTTGAGAGTGCTCGACAATGAGGCGCTGGTTAGGGCTTGGGACCGGTCCCAGGCGGTCTTGCCGGTTTACTGTGACGACCCGAGGCTGTTCGGCGTTACGCATCGGTTCGGGTTTCCCAAAACTGGAGGTACTGTCTCGTGTTTTCATTTTTTTAGTGTTGCAGTTGCTGTTGAATATCCGTTCCTTAAATCTGCGTTGAAAGTTTAATGCTCAAAGCAAAAAAAAAAATTGTAAATGCATCAGTTGGGTGTTTCGCAAAATAATGTGTCCAGGAGATTATCTGTGTTAAAAAGATAAAACTGTACATAGATTGTGATTAGGACAAATATTTTTATTGGAGGGCGTTGTTGTAACAATGATAAAGAAAGCTAGAAGCACCATTGCAAACCACCCGAAGTTCTCGTAAAAGCTCTTCACGAAAAGCATAAGTCAGCTTTTGGGTTTACCAAAGAACAGCTTTGTTTTCCTGTTAGGAAGAAAGATAGAAGTAGCAAGTAACATTGAGCTCGCCGACTTATGAGTTAGCTTTCTCTGTTACTTAAAGAGTGGCAATGTAATGGCTGTTATCTAAGCTCAAATCACAAAGTGTGGAGTCCCCATGTCACTTCTTACTTGCACTGATAATTATCAGCTGTAGAAATTAGGAGTTACAAAACATAATGACAACACATGATAATGTGATAGGTACATTGTATAACTATTTCCATGCATCTCTCATTTGCTTCTTTGGTTATATTGGTTCTATAAAAACTTTTGACTCCTATGATGTATGGACAACATTAGCATTATCATCAATTATAGATTCTATTTATTTTGAATTTTTTAAATCAATTGCAACATTTAAGTTTTTTTGTGGAAATGAGAATCAAATATGGTTTGTTCATCCGTTTAAGTTCTTTCAAACTGAATCTGACTTTACCGTTTGGCACCAATGTTACCTTTTTGTGACTTAAGTGCCCTTTTAATTTTATTTGTTTGGCATGATTCTTGAAGTTCTTTGGTATTTTGAAAAAAATTAAATGGCGCCTTTTAAGAAGCAATCTGGAAAGGAGCCTACCACAGCTAAAGTTGCCGTGTTCTCTTGTTTTTCAGTAGTTGTGCTGTTGGCCAATAATGTTAATATCCTGTGGGCTGTAAACTAATTTTAGGTGTTACTTATTGTTTCTATATGTAGCTCTAAGAGCAAAATTCCTTATTGAATGTTTGGCGGACCTAAAGGGGAACTTAATGAAGCTGGGATTGAACTTGCTAATCCGACATGGAAAACCAGAAGAGATTATTCCATCTCTTGTTAAAGCTGTTGGAGCCCACACAGTTGAGAAATTCCTAATCTCTACACCGGAATCCTGAATTACTTACTATATTGTATGTCTCAACGAATATGCATGTTTTTAACAATGGACATTTGATATCTTACCCGGTAGGTGTTTGCCCACAAAGAGACTTGTAGCGAGGAAATCTCCGTTGAGAAATTGGTTATCAGTGGTTTAAAGGAGGTCAAACTACAACTGATATGGGGTTCTACAATGTATAATATTGATGACCTTCCATTTCATAGCAGTGATTTGCCAGATGTCTATACTCAGTTCCGCAAGGTAAGATTTTTCAACCCTTATTTATTTTTACCATTCACTACCGTTATTGATGTTTTTTCAAGATATTGTTATTCACGTGTTTGGTCTGATGACAATGAAATTACAGTCTGTTGAATCAAAATCTAAGGTTCGAGGTTGCTTTAAGATTCCCAACTCACTTGCTCCTACACCCACCATTGAGGATTGGGGAAGTGTTCCTACACTTGATCAGCTTGGACTTCGAGAGGAAAAGGCAAGTTCCATTTTTGGTACAAGAGTCTTGAATGGTGCGAAAAAATTGATATAAAAAAATGAGAAGGAAAAAGTTGAGCTATTGAACATTGATCGCTCTTTTTGCTACAGGTCGACAAAGGAATCAAGTTTGTTGGGGGTGAAACTGCTGCACTGAGTAGAGTTGGTGAATATTTTTGGATCAAGGTAAGGTAGTCATGTTTAGGAGACATGTAACGCCAATTAAGTAGTCTGTTAAAAAAACTTTTGCTTTCGTTCTATGGTGTTCTGCTGATTGTGAGCTTGATGTAATCCATTTACTGGGAAATGCTTGTAGGATTTGCTGAAAATCTACAAGGAAACAAGGAATGGGATGTTGGGACCCGATTACTCAACTAAATTTTCCCCATGGTTAGCATCAGGGAGCCTGTCTCCTCGATACATACATGAAGAGGTACAATTTATTTTAGCTCTTGCATTTTGCTTGAGACAGGAGGCTGATGTCATAATGCTGTAATTTCCAGTTCTTGAGGGTTTTCCAAAGCAGTGCAAGATCTAATTTTGCATCCTTTTTTGTTGTTGTTTTTTCTTTGAAGTCACTAAATTCTTTGATTGTACTAGATGGTTTAATCGTGTATCTCTTAACTAGGGAGATCTGATTGTGTGAGACATACACACATCACACATGTCTGTGTACAAAAGTGAATATAACACAAAGTAATTACTTGGAATATGAAGATTTTAATTTTAAATCATTTATCTATATAGGTAAAGCGATATGAATTGGAAAGGCTTGCAAATGATTCCACTTACTGGTAATTCTTTTTTTTAAGTCCTTCCTCCCCTGAGTTTTCTCTGGTGCGTTAATTCATCTGCGTTAACTTATTATGTATTCATTTCAGTGAACTAGTTTGTAAAGAGCAAATGCATCCTTTTACTAGATTTGGAACAAACTTTTGGCTGCATTTCCTTGAAGTTCTGTTGTTTTTATTTGCATTAAGATTCATGAGACTATAAGGGTGATATAGTACGAGATTTTTATTGTTATTTCATAGTATTTTATTCTCCCCTGGATTATGATTTAGATTTCATGAAATGAAAATTCCTGACATTGGCATCATTGATGTGGAACTTTGTTGAAGCTGGTCTCAGGACATGAAACTTTTCTTCATTTGTAATTTTTTTAAATTCAGCGCCATTGGCCTCTTGTCGGTTGTCTGAGTTAATTCGATATGCTATAGGTCTGTTTCTGAAGTACTAAAAACAATTTCAGGGTTTTATTCGAATTGATCTGGAGAGATTACTTCAGGTTCTTATCAATCAAGTGTGGAATTTCTATTTTCCAATTAGGTAAATCATAAATCTTTCTTGTGTTACTCAAACTGTTCAAAAAAGTGAACTCATGTATTGTAGGAGTATGATTGGTTTTTGATGTTTTCACTGTTGGTTCCATCTCACTATTTAAGTTTCTTATCCCAGGAGGACCCAGAAAGTTGAATCCCAAGTGGAGTCGGGACAAGCTTTTGTTTGAGGCTTGGAGAGATGGTTGTACTGGGTATTAATTTACTGCAGCACTTTTTCACATCTGTTTTGTGAACGTGTAGGAATGTGGGGAAGTTTTAGTACCGAAGTCATTAATCATTAAATTTCAGATGGTTTTCCCCTATTGATAAATTTTCTGCTACGACTGCAACCTCAACTTTGTCATGCTTTCATTGTTTTCTGGAAATTGTTATAATTTCATCATCTTTGTTTCTAATCTTTTGTGTGATGCTATAGTAGACAAATAAAATGATCTAGTAGTCTTACATATTTTCTTTTTGTTTCCCCAAGCGTTTAGGTCCTTTACAGCCTCACCTTTAACACGTTGCTGTTGATTAACATCATAGGTACCCTCTCATAGATGCTAATATGAAGGAACTATCAACAACGGGCTTCATGTCAAACCGAGGAAGACAGGTGCCTTAAACCAAATTTATGTGTTCTTTTTATTGGGATATCAAGGAAAGAACCTAAATGTGCTGACTGTTGTTTTTTTCTTTTTGAAAAAAATACACATGGCATAGTTAAGATTGTCTCCGGCCTGCGTATCAGTACTTGAGTTGTGGTTCGAAATAGTTTTGTTATGCGTATAAGAGCCTTTCAGATGTTGAAACGTTAATGTTTTGTGTTCTAGATTGTTTGTTCCTTCCTTGTTCGAGATATGGGAATCGACTGGCGAATGGGAGCTGAATGGTTTGAAACATGCCTTTTGGATTATGATCCTTGTTCCAATTACGGTAATTGGACTTATGGAGCAGGTGATTCTCTTCCTACTGGCTTTGATATAAACTCCCCTAACTCCTACTATTCCCCTTTTGCATCTCGTAATTGTAGTATGCCTAACTTTTTCTCTACTTATTTTTATTAATTTTCTTTGCATCACATCTCGTGCTTGAAATTATGCCTATCTTCATCTAAACAGCGCGTTCATTGGTTCTCATATTAGGTGTTGGAAATGATCCAAGAGAAGACCGGTACTTCAGCATTCCTAAGCAAGTAAGTTCGAAATATTTTTCCTTTGCTTTTTGTTGATATCATCCGTGTTGTTTTCATAGTTATTTGTAGCTTAGTTTACTAAAGTCAAAAGCTTATTTGTGGCTTGTTATTGTTGTGGCACTGTTTCCATGGAAAAGCCTCGTAACCTTTGTTGTGGAGAATCCCATATGTGGGGAAGTAAGATGATGGGGATGAGAGGAAGGAATTTATTCTCTGTTTTGCTGGAGATGGTGGAAATTAAATTTTTTACGGGATAGTAAAATTTTTTGGATGATTCTTTGGCTGCAAAATTCATATTTCACAAAAAATATTTTCTTTATCTGTGGAAAACAATGGGAAACCAACTTCCCAAATAATTCTCATCCTACATTTCTAGGAATTGACAAGAACAAAATACCACATAAGAAGTAATTTAAATTACTGATTTTATATGAAGTAAGAAACGGAAAATAATCTTGATCTAAAGAGCTGAAGTAGCGTTATGGCTCTTTATATGTTCCGTGNNCTAATGTTAGTTGTACGTTTACATGTAAAAATGACACGGATCTTCTGTTTTCTGAATCTGCTGATGAATGCATGTATTTCAGGCTTCGACATATGACCCCGAAGGGAATTATGTGGCGTATTGGTTGCCAGAGTTGCAATCACTTCCGAAAGAGAAAAGAAACTTCCCGGGACCTTCGTACATCCAACAAATTGTTCCTGTCAAGTATGGAAGTAACTACCACAAGAACAACAATAACAACTCGTCTGTATCAAAAAGGCGAACACCTTATGTAGCTAATCAAGTGAAAGGGAATCGAAGAAGATGATTTACATTCTAACTCACAAAAATGTGGAGCGGCGATAAATAATTGTTCTAGCACTATTTCTCTTCCAGAAATATGCTAGCAAATGTTTTTAGGTTTGCAAGGCTTTTCTTTCAGATATTATGCTCTCGTCTTTCTTTCTTTTCTATTTATCCAAAGCTCCATTTAGTGCAAGGATTTTTTGTGGAAAAATGCGATAAAAATAAAATCTCTTCACAAAAAATTATGGATTCAA
>MKEJ01098461.1:0-11153 GCA_001753735.1 Embelia ribes | reverse complement strand
GGACTTACGGTTTGTGAGATACTGTCAAAATACCGAACATATATCACGACTATAACTTACGCTTAATCATGTTTAAATTTTTCTCAAGGCCAAACCATGATCACGAAAAATTACCCACCACTTCCAAATACTACTTGAGATATTTATGATAGAGAAAAAATATTATAACTTGTGTAATATTATTTATCAAAGCGAAAAATTTACTCGCAAATTTTGGGACATTGCATTTTTTATCAATATATATTACTTATTATTTATTGATTAAATAGTATAACAAACATTATTAAATTGAATCTTTTATAGAATCGTCAACTAATTACCATATAATAGCTGATATATCAAATAATTATAAAATTTTATAGTTTTTTCAATGCAATCTTATAAATGTGAATGGATAAAATTATTTTAAAAAATGCACCGGTTAGGTAATATGACAAAATTTTCTTAATTTATTATATTTAATATGATATATATGTGCTTATGTACATAAACTAATACCTCCAATTTAAAATATATGTATACAAATATATGAAACAAATAAGTCTGAGCCCTTAACGAGTCGAGTCGGAAGTTATTCAAACTCGACTTATTTATCTAACGAGTTCTATTTTGTTGTTCGGGCTCAGTTCATTGATGAACCAAACCCGAGCTTGTTCAAGAATGGTCGGATCATTTGCATCCCTAGTAATAGCAAGTTAAAGCTCCACAAACAATTAACGATCTCATACCAAAATTTGATCGTTCTCAACCGTTACTCTATTCACAAAACAATTCAACAAATTATTCATTTTTTAACTTCACTCACTTGGATTATTGGAGCAAAATAAGCGTAGTGTCTGTATACTATCTATTTCGTGAAATATTTGTTATCACGGTTTATGCTTTTATACAAATAGTAATTAAATATTTGAAAATTTTATGATATTTAAAAATAGAAAAAAAAAGACTAGAAGATAATTTAGAATAAATAAATGAATTTTTTTATCATAACAATAAATCACAATTATCATATATTAAAATTTTTATAAAAGATTGTTTTCTAGAAGGATTCAAGATTGAAAATACAATTCAATGCTTAAAATATAGTCCATATTTACTTTTCATATAAAGTTTGAAAAATTAAATATTCAGAAAAATGAGTTTTCATAATTTCTCTTAGGGAAAAATTCAATTTTTAAAAGCTCAATCTTAAAATCCGACAATCAAAATAGTTTTTAATTTTTAAAAATAGAAAAAGTGAAAATCATATGCTTGCTCAATATTTGGTCGGAATTTCATTAAATTACGATAATGGCTCCCATAGTTTACCATTTGATCCTCGTACTTTTAATTATAATACTAATGGTTAAGGTTTATAAATATTTTCTATTTGGTCCTACATGTTTGGTCCTTGCAAAGTTTTTTCTCATAGTACACTGAATTGCTCAAAGTACAAGACAATATCGACATAAAATACTATTTTATCCCTAATAAATGACTATTTATTAGTTACACTAATGGTCTCCTAGTTTCAAAATATATGCTTAGAAGAAAATATCGATATATGTCATCATAAAAATAACTAATTTAACCCTTTTTTTTATTTTTATAAGTAAAAGACTAATAATAATCACATATTTATTACTTAACATGATTTATCCTTTAAATTATGTTGAGTCTGCCCTAAAAAATATAATCGTGTTACGAAGGAAACTTAATTATATCTCAATGTATAACATTTATGTGGTTTCTTTTCACACTCAATATTATTGTATTTTATTATTAATAGCAGTAATTCTACTTCAAGACTACAAGTGATGTAGATCATTATGTTCAGTTCTATTCCCAGGAATGTTATATCTAACTTTATGTACATTTTTATGTATTGAATTTGTGTTCTGATAAATTTAATTCCTTTTTTGGCACCAGAGTTTTCAAATTTGTACGCAAATCATATTGACTTGGACTCATTTTATTTTTATTTCTGATGTTGGAGTTATATAGAATGATTTATAAATTCACTATACACAATAATAAACATATTATTCATTTATTGAATATATATATATAACTGGTCCAAATTATAGGTTATTATTTCAATGAGATATTTATAATTAAAGTTAAATTTATGAATAATAGGGGTAAATTCAAATGATACCAAAAGTATAGGCATAAATTTAAATGAGACTAAAATTATGCGAAAGAAAATGAAAATATAGAAGTTAAATGAAAACGACATTAAGGGGGTGTATTGGATTAAGATTTTAAAAGATTGTTTTGGTCTAAAAAAGTCTTATGGATTTTAAAAGACTATATAGAAATGTAAAGATTTATAAGATTTTAAATATATATTTTTTAAATTATTTTAATCAAGATTCTCATATGTGGATTTTAAAATATTTTTTATATCATAAGACTTTATAAGATTTGAATGGATAATATGGATTTATAAGATTCAACTATTGCTATATATATATATAAGTACCATTTAGGCAGGAATGACGCCTTCAACTATTACTATTTTTATTTTTTATTTAAAAAAACCCTGATATATATATATGCATATATTTACCCGAATATAATGAACATATGTATGGACAACACTTTCAACGTATTACCGTTAATACCTATATATAAAATGTTTTATTGATTGCCTATCAGTATTATCTATTCATTGATAAGTATTTACGTTACAACAATAAGACAAAATCCATTATATAAAGAAGTTTCAATGAGAAATATTCAAGTTTCATTGAGAAGTATGCATAGAGAAAGAAATCGTATCCAACAACAAGAAAACAAACTAAAGAAAAAGCATGTACTGTGTTGTGAGACCACAACAAGAGAAGAAAAGTCTGGAATGACTAAGGGAGAAGGAATTAGGGTAAAAAAGTTTGATAGATTCGGATGGGATTTTAGGATGGGTTTGGTATTTATACATGTTACTAAAAAGTCACAAAAAATCCATTATATAAAACAATCTACCGAAATTAACAAATTTTTGAATATCAAAAAATTTTTAGTAACTTATAAAAAATTTTGATTGAATAACACTAGATTTGTATATTCTAAAAAAAATCCTAAGAATGCTTCATTGAGTAATATATATTTAGTTTATATTATATATATATATATATATATATATATATAAATATTAATTAAAAAAGATAAGAGCTCTTTATCATAAAAAAAAAATTGATTAAAATCTTTTCAAATAAGTCTTCTACAACCTCGGACTCTCTCCTTCTCCCTCCCCCTCTCCCTTTCCCTCTCCTTAAATCCATCGGTTAATTGGAAACCCTAATTAAGCCGCAGCTTCGAAGATGGGAGACTACAACGCGGCCTTGTTACGCAACAACCAGCAGGACCTCCAGGCTCGCACCAAGCAGCAGAACCGCTCCAATGTCTTGCAATTGAAGCTGGTACTGTATAAATGCACGCATACGTACAAATATGTGTGTGTGTGTGTGTGTATTTGTTCATTTTAATTTGTCGATTTCTAATTATTGTGTTTCAAGGTTTTGTGTTTATCTTCTAAACCCTAGGTCAGATTTCAGCTTGATTTTCTTATTCTAATTGTCTTGCAATTGAAGCTGGTATCTATATATATATATGTGTGTATGTATACGTATATACATGAATATTTGTTCAAATTTAATTATTTTCACATCTTGTCTTTTAGGGTTTGTGTTTAGCTTCTGAAATACTAGGTCAGATCTCAGTTCGGTGCTTGATTTTTAGTCATGATGCCTAATTTGTTTTTTAATGTTTCAAGATTGGGCTTTTTAATTGGTTCCAATGATTTGTGATTGGAATCAGAGGGCAAGTAATGACGATGCTTACACATTGAGGGATTTTTTAACGCACACACATAAATATGTATGCATATATATATGTGTGTTCATTCTAATTTGTTGAACTTTAGTTCTTTCATTGTAGGGTTTGTGTTTAGCTTCAAAACATATGTTGGAGTTCAGCTTAGTTTTTTGATATTTAGTGATGATTCCTGATTTGATAATTTTTTTTTAAAATTTTTTGAGATCGGGGTTTTTTTAATTAGTGCAAGTGATTTGTGATTGGGATCGAAGGTAATGTTGTAACGATCTCTAACATAGACAGTATCTGCAGCTATCAATTTATTTCTCATGTCCTCAAAAATGCTATTTTACCTTTTGGTATTTAGTCTGTTGTGATTTGGATTTTTTCATTTTTAATTAGTCTTTTGAGATTCCCCACCACCTTACGACAATAAAATTAAAAAAATAACCCCAGCACGCACACACGCAGGATATTTGATTATGTTGCTGCATTGTTTGGGCAAATGATTAGTGATTAAGTCAGTGTTTGATCAATGAAGGTGTTTATCTGGATCAGCAAATGATAACTACATATTAAAGCCTGGTGATTGTTACACTATGTGTGTCCATTTAATGCAATGCTATTTATTAGATCAATTGAAAGATGTAGTTACTAATTATCTGGGTTTACTATGTTCATTCTTGTTACCTGCTGAGCTTGTAATTCATGCCCATTTTTGTACCAATGTTGATTGAAATGCCAGTTTGAATTACTTCTGGAAAATATTGTCACCTTAATATTAATACATATACGAGTATCTGCAACTACGTACACTGATTGTTTAGGAACTTGTTACAGTTGTTTTGGCTATCTCTAATATTAATTTTTGGTATATTCATCTTCCCTGCATCAATTTATTTGTTTCCCTCTTTTTTTGTTAAATAAATGAGAGGCGGTTTTCGCTATTTGTTATATTTAAGAGTAAAATAACTCATTTTGTGTGTATATTCAGATTGGCCAAAGTCATCCCACTGGCTTAACGAACAACCTTTTGAAGCTTTTTGAGGCACGTCTGCCCCTTGAATTCAAAGCACCTCCAGAAAAGAGAAAATGTCCACCCTATACAGGTACTGATGATCTTCACTTGACTTTCATTTTATCAGCCCCAGAAATATTGTGTTTTACTTTTAACTCATATTTTTCCATTTGAAAAGGGATGGCACAGTTTGTGAGCAATTTTGCTGAGAAAGGTGATCCTGAATATCAACCTCCTGTTGTGAAGGGTGAAACTCCGGTAAGATGCATCTTCTGTGTGAATTCCTTATCCAGAATCTTTCATCTTGGAATTGACATGATTTCTTTTGCTGGTGTAAGTACTTGCTCATTTTGGTTAAAATAAATGAACTTGATGAGTTTCATGCTTGCATTTGGTTTGTGCCAGTATAAAATTAGGCCTTGGCTGACACCCAATTATTGTTTCTTGCCTTTTGTTATCATTTGGTAACTCTCATATGTCAGTAGGTGTTCTCTTTAGTCTCCACAAATTTATTGCACATCATATAACTTGTTGATAATTTATTGATAGGAGTCATAGGACATGGTTATATAGCATGGAATGAAAGGCTTAAGTGTTGACTGGTGAATCATTTTGGATGTTATAATAGGTTCAAATACAACAACATTTTGTTTGCATGTTAACTTGATGTTCACTGGTCTTGTACTTGCTGAAGTGTTCGCATTTTCTGTCAGTTTTCTTAAAGATTAATGGTACGCCATGTTGCATTTATCTGAAAACGTGCAATACATATTAAAATTTCTTAGATTGATGTTTGACTAGATATTTCCAGTTAAAAGATATTTGTTACGGAAGTAGAGAATGCATGGGAAAGGATTGAAAGCCCAGTATGCAATTATGATTATTTAGACAAATGTTTGAGTTAGTTATAAACTATGTGATGAATTGATGAAGTTGTTGCTTCACTTCTTTAAGACTTAATGCTTAATAGTTTCCGACTGAATTTGTGATTGTGTGAGTAGACTGCCTTGTTCACTTTTGAGCCATGCTCTAAGAAACTGCAGAATACTTGATTTAATACTGTCAAGATGGTCTTTCTTAGTCCATAATTTATGCTTTCTCGGGGAAAAGGATTCTCGTGACTTGCCCACCCCCATAAAAAGGATATTATTGGTCCTGCATTTGTTCCGTATAGGTGGAGATGAATCTCATAAGCTACTGCTTAGTTTGTTCTTCATGATATGCCTTGGTGCTAATCCTCTTGATTGATTCAGGCACAAAAAAAAGCTAGGATCCACAAGATACGGCTGGAGGAGGGAGCAAGAAAGGCTGCAGAGGAGCTTGAAAAATGTAATGGATTTACTTTATTCTGTTATCTTCATTAACGGCTACTTAGAGTTTTGTTTGATGTGTATTGTTTATTTTTAAGTAGTTTTCTTATAAAGAATATGTCCTTGCAGATGATCCCCACCATAACCCAGATGCTACTGGAGACCCGTATAAGACTCTCTTTGTTTCTAGGCTGGTAAGCAATAGTATTCATATACCATAATTTATCTGATTTGTTGCTAATCTCTCCCTATACCAAAATTTTTCTGATATGTTGCTAATTTCTTACTCATTAATGTGAGTACCTCTGTCTTGCCTTTCAGAATTACGAAACATCGGAAAGCAAAATCAAAAGGGAGTTTGAGGCTTACGGGCCTATCAAGCGGGTAGGTTTTATAGTGCACCTTGTACTGGTGCACAGGTTTTTACCTTATGGTTTGGTAAGACGTTCAAATTATTTTTTTAAAGGGTCTCTCTCATTTTTCGTAAAAGAAAAATAAGTAAATGAAATGATTTCCGTCTGGCTTGGTCAAGCTTTTGAATTTTTTATTTTTTAGCGGTTTATTTAAAATTTTCTTTTCCAAACCTGAGTTCTATTTAGCTGGTAAAGAATTGCTTCTTCATTCATTGCAGCCATGTTTCAGATACTTGTTATATATAATAATAAAAGGAAAAAAGAACATTCGGTTATCCTATTCTGTTTTTCTAGGGAAAGAGGCAAACGTGTTTGCTATACGTCTTATCTCATATATTTTGCTTTGTTTGATCTGTCAATAATGTTTTCCACCATACGTAGACTGACTGTTTCCTATCCTCACCTACTGCATTCTGTTTTATTAACCTTCTGGCATCGAAAAAATATTTCTTTAGTTGATTCCGCTCTGTGTCAGAACATTAACTTGCACACAAAAAGGACTTGCATATCAGGAGATGGCCAGTGCAAAATATTCTTATGAGAATTTGCTATTATTATGTTTCTTGAATGTTAGACAATTTTCGGACGAATATGTACATATCTTTAGCTCGTTTTGAGAGGTAGGCGATGTGAACATACTCCCCATGTTGGTGCCTCAATTTCCACTTTTCTTCTCCAATAAGGCCTGCCTGGGATTTTTGTTATTTATTAGTTTCTAGGTTTTTTCAGTATTTAGGCTTTTCATTGAAGCAATATTCTATGTAAGGAAAGGATGTTTTTCAAATTGTGTTGATGGTTCATCGAATTTCGACCTATTTCCAATCTAATTCCAAGCTGTTGAGAAGAACAATGATGGGTTGTGCCTTTGGGCCTTTATTTGGAGCAATAAAAGGAGACTGACTATCATCCTGAACTGGGTAAAGCACATAGGGAGTAATAGCTTCTCTTTCTCTTCATTTAAGTTGTTCGTACTTTTTGCTACTAAGAACTTTACTTTGGCTTTAAAGGCTATCAGAAACCTATCAGCAGTCGGGATATCCTGGTATTTTATATATCAATTTATGGTTTTTCTCTTACTTTATATATATATATATATATATGAGATCCCTGGTAAGGGGACATTAGTATGTTGAACAACTGTAAATTTGGCCACACACATCAGTTTTTCATCAACTCTAGCTGTGACGATGGTGCTACTTGCATGGGGAGCAGTGCAATTTAAGGTGAGCACGGCTATTGAGGCATAGTGCCAATCTGCCGTGCCTATTTAGGAGTTTTACTGTTTTAAACCTTGTGTAGTAGGAAGTATAAGCATGATCAAACAAGTGACAGCTCTATCTGACTGTTCATTTTCTGTTGATCTGATGTACCTCCCTTGTGGAGACTCATTGTTTAACTTTTTGAGTTGTAGGTTCGGCTGGTAGCTGATAAATCGACAAGCAAGCCAAGAGGCTATGCTTTCATCGAGTACGTGCATACACGAGATATGAAAGGTTTGTTGTAGTTTGATCCCCATACTGACTCTTTTGTCTTTGGTCCTTTCTTTTTTTGTGGGTTTTTGCTGATATGTTGCCTCTAAATGGGCTTGTGTCATCCAGCTGCATATAAGCAAGGCGATGGAAAAAAGATTGATGGCAGAAGGGTGTTAGTTGATGTTGAGCGTGGTAGAACTGTTCCAAACTGGCGTCCTCGCAGACTCGGTGGTGGCCTTGGTACAAGTAGGATCTCCGCTGAAGATAGTAATCTGAAGGTTTCTGGACGGTATGTGTACTTGACCCAAAAAACAATTAAATCTATCTCTTGCATGGGTTTTGAATATTGATGCTGATTTTGTTCCCATCTTCCCACCTGTGCCTAACTATATTTAATATCCGTCCCTGGTAATTCTCACACATCTTTGGCTATCTTTGCAACTTTGTTTGATTTCCTCATTTTCAATGTGTATTTCTAAATTTTCATTAATCACAATTTTGAATAGTGGATCTAATTATACATGTTTGATTAGTTTCCCCAAAGTTTGATTGGTGTTTGGCTAATATGAAGGAGGTTTCAAATTTCTTCTCTTTTTTTTTTAAAGCAAATTGGGGTATAACAATAAATTTGACATTTGGTTGTTTTTCTTGAAAGTTATCTTCTATTTCATTAATATGCAGAGAATCTGGTAGACCATCAAAATCTGAGGAGCCAAGGACAAGGGAAGATCGGCATGCTGACCGGTACAATACCTTCCTTGCTGTCTTTTTCTTTTTTCTTTTTTTTTTTTTCGGGCATGTATCTTGAATTTGTTCAAGGAATAAGGGGTAAGATGACATGGTAAGTCACAGAGAGCAGACTCCCTACAAATGAGATAAGTGCACGCTCAAGGTGGTGAAGTTGGTTTTCACTAGCTAGTATTGTTTTTTAAAAATTTATTGCAATAACATATGTACAATTGCTTTTGTTCAAGACGGCTACCTGCATCCTACATGTCTCTAATTTTGGCTTGATTTTTAATAGAACTCTTTAGGGTGCTGCTAACCCTGCCTTTTGCTTTCAAATAAAATCCTTTCAGTGAAAAATCTCTTGAAAAAGAGAGAGAAAGAGAGAGAGAACGGGAGAAATCACGTGAACGCTCTAAGGATCGACCAAGGGACCGCGATCACAGGGAAGACAGGCGCCAAAGAGATCGTGAGAGGACGAGAGATAGTGACCGGACAAGAGAGAAGGATAGGGATAGAGAAAGCAGGCGTGATCGTGATCGAGCACGGGACCATGGAAGGGACCGTGACCGTGAACGGGATCGCCCTAGGGAGAGGGAGAGGGATAAGAAAAGGGATTATGAAGTTGGGGAGTTTGACCACGATCGGGGTCATTCTCGCGATAGAGACTATGATCATGTTGATTCGAAATATGATCGAGATCGACATCATGACCGTGACCATGAAGATCATGAGTACTATGACCGTGATCGTGGTCGTGGGCATTATGGGGATTTTGGTGACCAGGGTGATCAAGACGGTTATGACCTTCCTGATCGTGCTCGCGCTCATGATCGATATGATCAAATGGAGTATGATGACCATTATGATCGGGCAACTTCTGAGCATCATGAGAAAGAGAGCGCTCCAGATATGGATCAGGAATATGAATTATAGTTTGCTTCTGTCGGCTTATTCACTGGTGAGTTAGCGAGGAATTGCTCAATGATTATTTTATTTCCTGCCTGTTTCTACTTCAAGTTGTTTCCTGGTGTTTTCATGATGATTTCAGGGGCATTACTTGTTGAATCAGAGAAATGGTCTGGAGATCCTGATTATGTAGCCCTTTCTTCTTGTGTCTGTATTTCTTTTTAAAACTCCTGGTCTATGAGACTTATGTAATGTTAAAGCATGATAATTTTGCCTGTTTTTCTGTAACTGCTGATTTCTGAGATAACTTTTATGGCATTTATAATCTCAAGTCCTTGATAATGTTGCTTTCGAACTATCAGTCAGTGTTGAAGTTGTTCTTTCGGATCCAAGTATCTTCAATTGCTTTTTGACATCTCAAGTGTGTTTGATCCTGCCTTTCGGCAAGTGCGGTTTAATTTCATAATGCTTGTCGGGTTTCTGGACCATTAAGCAATTTTAATTTTCCGGCGATTATTACCTTTTTGTAATAATGGTGTTATTAGCAACTAGAGATGATAATTAAGGTAGGACATATATATGTGGAGTAATAAGTAGGTGATGTGTTTGATCGCCTATTACTATGCCAGAAAGGGGGTATCTGACTGAGGCAAAAATGGTGTAGAAATGGGAGATAAAATATAGACCACAAAAATAGGATCTTATAATAAACAATTGTGATAATATTTTTGTAATTATATATGAAATTTTCTACATTACCCTTTTTTTTTTTGGTCCTGCGACCTGGCTGTGGTGTCATTTGCCCTAGAAATGATGCTTTTGCTGAGCCAGCGTTGACAGCTTATAATTGACATTTGTGGTGTTGCCCATCTTGCAAAATCGCTAGTTTCCAAATACTGCGATTGTAATTTGTTGAAAATCTTGCCATTTTGAACCCGTTGTCTTAATGAATCTGGTTAATATAAAGAAATTGAAGAATGTGATGGCCAAGTTTTGTTACGGATCTTGAACGGTTCCATCTGACATGAAAAGGGTTTACTTGTGAAACCCTCGTACTCACATAGCAACGTGCATATATAAATCCCGTGTGAAATCCATTATTTGTGAGATTTAGTGTTCGCTATATATACTTGGAAGGCATTTATTTGCGGATGCATATACGCATTCTGTACATGCAGTTTCTGTTTTGCTTTGCTTAAGAGCTCGAGAGCCCCTGCTTACGCAATAGTAGTTGACACACCCTTTACAGAAACATAAACCAATCCAAGCCTAAACGGTTACACAAAATTAACAAAGCCTAGAATCATTAACCACGATCAAATTCATTGCGTGGTCGACTCATTATCACAAAATTATGTAAAAATCATGGACAATGACCATATTCATTGCGTTGTTGACTCATTATCATCAAACTACGTAATTATCTAATGTAAAAATAAGTAATTTACAATAAATTTTCTGACTAACGAGAAAATGGGGTAGTTCAGCGGAACCAAGACACATAAGTATA
>MKEJ01098460.1:0-10875 GCA_001753735.1 Embelia ribes | reverse complement strand
TGAAAAAATATATCGACTCAAATGCTGTAAGAAGACATTGGCAGAAATCTTTTTCTTTAAACTGATGAACACTTTCATATTACCATTCATTTATTCGATGAATATAACCAGATCACTAACTCAAACATAACCCGATCTCCTTAACTTATTTGATCAGTACACTTAATCCAATCTTCTTATCATTTTCATCACATGAAGGCATACAATTATGCAATATGTAAGGAGATAACTAGCAAGAGAGGTTATCACCAGTAGCAACCCCAAGTTGGTTGCAATAATTAGTGTAATACTCAATGCGTTTGACAACAGCAGAATGATCCTTTCCATTGCACTCAAGGGGACCGTTAATAGCATTGATGGTCGCACCAAAGCCTTGCCCAGAAGTTATTGCGGAATGACTCATGGTGGTCATCCAGAACCACATGGACGCCTTAAACGAGATGAGAGCAACCGTTCCAACGGTTTCAGGATTGTTGAGCCCGTCAAATCCAATTCTTTTCCCAGCAGGGCCATAGTTGTAGTTCCACGATAGCTGAAGCGGGCCACGCCCGTGGTAGTTCTTGCCCGGTACGCATGGATAATCTACTTTCGTATTATCACAGTAGATGTCGGTTGTGATAGTCTCTTCTATGTTGCATAAATCTGTAGCCAAAGACAAAATTATAGCTTCTTCATAATATATCCAAATTCCAGCATGACTTTTTAATATAAAGTCTTAACCATACACTCCTATAAAAATTTTCTTCTATACCAATATTTTTAGTATAAGCGAGGACGGAGTCAGGAATTCGAGAAAGAGGCACAATTTAGTTTAAAAAAAAACAATTGCAAATTTAAATTATATTTTAAGGCTTATCAAAAGTATAATTTTTTTTGAAATATCTATATATAATTCAATAAAAAGAGAAATTGTAATTTTTTGGAAGCTCGGAAATATTTTGATAAAATTTTTGAATTCATGAACAATTGGATAGTATCATTCTAATTATTGAGAAAGAAAATAAAATATCAATTGTCTTATGTTATGAAAAGATATAATACAATTTAAAAAATAATAATAATATATATATATATACAATATAAAAAG
This sequence comes from Embelia ribes, assembly GCA_001753735.1. Classification (NCBI taxonomy): domain Eukaryota; kingdom Viridiplantae; phylum Streptophyta; class Magnoliopsida; order Ericales; family Primulaceae; genus Embelia; species Embelia ribes. Next base: position 9,788 of record MKEJ01098460.1, on the reverse strand, counting down.
CTTCTTGAAGGTGTTTCCAAAATAAAAGATAATTTATATTTTTATGAAAAGATAATGGACTTGTTAGTTCACTAAAAATACAATGGCCCATACAAAAAGTAAAAAGAAAAATTTACGAGCACATCATGAGGTTTGACCCTATGACCTTTCATGTAACAGTCACTGGGACACTAGCAACTGTTATTATATACAGTAACCATACAAATTTATTTATATTTTTTTCATTTATATAATGAATTTTAACACAAAAAAAAAAATTATTTTCCCAAACAAAGGGTCTGGTGCTGGTGCTCTAATTTACCTCTGCTCTTGGATTATGTCACTTTGCACAACTCAAATAACTAATTTTTAATAACTTTTTAATCTTTTATCTGAAAGGTTGTCAGCTAATATTGTCCCCCAGGCTAGTATCCCTAATAGTTGTTCCCTCACCCCTCAAATCAGAAAACTTTGAAATGTTACTAAATTATGAACCAATGCAGAATTATTTCGTAAATAAAATTTTTAATTTGTATTCTAATATCAAGTTTTTGTTACGAAATTGCAAGAATGCTTATAGACCTAGTATTAATAAATTTTGTACGTTGGTGTCCGTGGCTGAATCACTTTCAAAATACTTTTTTGTTAGAGGGTCCTATGTGACGTAAATTTTGAATCGGATGATAACTTTAGTTTATCCGTGAGAGTTTTTGCGGTAACTATGAGAGCATGCTACACCTTCTCACTGGCCTATCTCTTGGGTAGCACAACTATTTATTGGTGTTAGTTTTATTAAAACATAAGTTTATCTACATAAAATTATTTGAAAAAACTACTTTTATCTACTGTATTTAGTGAATTACTCATCTAGTGTGTTATCCGGCCACACCGTGGCACCCAACATGAGATCTTCAATTAGGTGATGATACTTGTTTTAATTACTTTTGTAATGCTCTAATCTAATCCTTCTGATTCGTTATTTTAATGCAACTTGAAAAAGGAGCTATTATCGGTGCACACACCATACATGCAATGTGAAGAAACAAATCCAACGGCTATCTAAGGATACGAGCGTTGTTGTTACTACGTATGAAGGCATACACAATCATCCATGCGAGAAGCTCATGGAGACACTGAGCCCTCTTCTGAAGCAAATTCAGTTCCTCTCTAGATTCTAAAATTAACAAGGTTTAATTTCACAACAAAAACTGTAAAATTCTCAATCTTCACTGATCACCAATAGTATACAAAAGAGCTCGTGGAATGTGTACAAAAAAGCTCGTGGAATATAAAGCTTGACGTCGATTCTCCTATCTCTGTACCGTATATGAACAAGACAAAGTGCTTTTCTAATCATGTATGTAATTTCTTAATAGAGTTCGGTTTTCTACCCTCCGCATTTCTTTTTATTTTTCTTCAATTTGCGAAATACTTTCTCTGAATCCTACTTTATCCTTCTGCATAAACAATTAGTGTTCGGTTATATTTCTGAAAAGCATATGATAGTTTTGAAAACAGTATAGGAAGCTGTTGAACATTTGGCAAACAGTGTAGAGATGTAAACTTTGCGTATCATAAGGAGGCGATGCTAATAAGTTTGCGGAGCGATTACACATTACGAATCTAAAATCTCTCTCTCACTATGAAACTATAGGTTTCACGTTGCCAAGAGAGATGCTTTGGGGTATTCAGTTGGAGGACTTCCTTGATTTTCTGAGGAGCCCAGCCAAATATTTGGATGCACACAATTCTATATCGATTCAATAAGAATATAATTGGCCTGACATGGGCTCAGACTTGTATTTGTGGCCTTCCGTAATGAGTAACAGAAATGGTCATGTTATTGCCTATAAAGTTTTTTTCTGACCATAAGAATCACATCTTCCAGAAAATTTAGAAAAGAAAGAGACAACATGAGTTGTGTTATAAGAGCATAGCTAAGGTATTGCGTTTGCTTGCTCTTAGAGCATGAAACGGTTAGTCCAACATGAAAGAAAGCAACTTCGACGATTTTTCCAGCTCAGAAGCTACTTGTATCCTAGCATCATTTGGGCAACAATCAATGCGAATAGAATTCTAATAGCAATTCCTCAAATAACATTCCATAAAGGACAACTTTCAAAAATCCCTTGTCTCATCATAATCAAAGAGTAACCGATAAAGTCAGTAAAATTCTTGTCACCCTCTGCTCTAAAAGTGACTCCAGCAATTCAAAAGTTACAGTTACAAAGTAGTAGTAATGAATATATAAAACAAAAAGCCTAGCTTGAACATTGTACTAATATCCTATAATTGCATCCTAAATACTAGGTCTCAAGCTTACCATGTTATCCTTCAGTAAAGTAGACACAACCCTGGAACTAAAGGAAACTTTGTCACCACTTTGAAGGAAAAGGTTCACACATGCAAAAGTCAGCTGGGCTTTACATGTTGGTTCACTCATGCGTCTCAATCAAGTTGCATGAGTATGTGCATATCTTTACCCTTCGCAGCCTGAAATAAATTATCTGAATTAGACAGGAAAAGACCCTCAATCTATCAGCTCTGTACAAAAAAAAAATGTTAACACAGCAGAACCACTATCCAATATACATACATATACATATATTTATACTTTGGGTCCCATGATTGTACTTTGGAGGGGCATTTGTATATTTTTTTTAAGTTCTTGCTCAAACATATGGGTAAAGATAGCAATTTGTGAATCCTAACAAGGGTATAAAAAGTCACATGGTCATAGTGTGCGGTTACAATTGTTCAAATAAATATGTTTGGACCAATCCTTGCCCAAAATCTAGCAGAAAATCATCGAGTCCGAGTACCTATGACAAAACCAAAGAGTATACTAAACCAGAATTTTTATTTCCAATCAATAAAGCACAAGATCTAGCAATCTCATATTTTATGAAGAGTGGTACATGGAAGTTAAATTAGTGAATCAAAAAACACAATTACACAAATGAGAAGGAAAACAAACATCACTCAAGTACATGTACAAAAACCATCATGAATATCATCTTTCTGTTCTTCACACTTGACTGGCAAATCTTTGTCCTACACATAGTTTATGGGATGCATATAGCCTATGGCTTTTTAGCAAATACCTTGTGTGGTGGTGTTCCTGGTCTCGGCGTATGGTTCCCAAACCCAAATTTACCTTTCTTCTCTGATGCTTTAAGAATCTGAAAGGAGCAAGTTAGCGTATCATCCACGCTCATCATAGCACCAGCATTATCAAACTCCCCACAGTAATTAGGAGCTGAGAATATTGTCACAAGCTGCCGCTTGGCAAAGAACTCGTAGCCATCTTCCACAACCTGATACGTAAGGGTTATCAAAGAAACCGAATGAAAAGTTAACAATGATCAAAATTTAAAAGATCAGCAGCAATACAAAGAATCTATGCCACCACTTGTTCATTGGAGTTTTCATATTAATTCATATGATCCAATCCACAAGTTAAGGAATCAAGCATAGTGATCTAAATCTCTTTCAGAATGCTTTCGCTTTTTAGGCTTCCAAACAGAAAACCTATATGCTGTGTCTCCAGATTAAATACCAAACCTAATATTTTCCAACATAATTGTTGCACTTAAACAGGAAACCAATTCCAAGAAAAAACATTGCAACGATATCACCGATAATCAATCAGCAACATTTTTTTCTTGAAAATAAACAAACTCAATAGAAACTATAAATGACTCGAATCAGATTAACTGATCTTACAATATCCTGCAGAAGGTGAAGCAAACCTAAACGAGATACAGTCTAGCTTTTCTTTACAAAGAGTCAAAAATTTAATCTCCATTAGGAGCTTTATTGGCTTAGAAGTTTTCATTCAAACAGTGTTCTCTTTGATTTCTAATTTTATAGCGCTCAAATTACCGCACACCCAAGCGCATGTGCACAAACACAACGAGAAAACATATGGGTAATCAAAATAAAACAATTTCACATTATGGCAGAACATAGATTAAACAGTGTATTACTGAATTTGTTACTTATTTTTATTGGTAAAGCAGCATTTTTTCATCGGTTAATACCAAATGATTGGGAAGTACAGAAAGTACCAGAAATATGAAGAAAAAAAAAGGGAACTAAATGATATCTCCATCAATGATTTACACAATAGCTATAACATATATCCATCCTTGCTCTGGTATCAATTGAAAGAAAAATTAGAGTTCTTAGATGTTTAGAACAATGTATAGAAACAAATTATGGCATATTAATATTGTTGAACAAAGAACTAAGACAAGAATTGTGTAATTTGGAGTATGACAGAATACATGAGATCTTCTCCATAAAATCCATGAGATCTACTCTAAAATGTGAGGGCAAACTGCTCTTTCTCTTGTAAGCGTTTATAACGTATGAAAACTGCTTAATAAAGAGTTAGTCTTTTAACCTACTAGCAGAGAGCAGGAACTCTCAACGGGTTAACAATTTAACGGTACAAGTCATTATAGGGCCACTTTTAGTAGAAACCCAATTAATAATTTCAACAATTGGTCAAAGTGCTATAATATCAATAATATAATCATAATTAACATATTAACAATATTTTCTAATAATTAATTAATGTTAATCCATTATATTGATTAATTAAAATAATTAATCTAACACTGCAGCCACCAGTATTGGAAGAATATTACCATTAGGAATCCAAGCTTTATAAATGTGATACAAAATATTATTATAGTCAAGTTGGCCTAGATTTGAATTTCTCTTGTCAAAGAAAAGTTTTATGTTTTAAAATTTATATACAAGCTTTGATCGAACCATACTCAGAAGAACTCAAAATTTAATTAATTTCATTTACAATTCAGCAAGGCTTCCCACTTCTCTCTCCCGTATCGCTCGTTTCATGCAGGGAAAAGTAGCTTTCTCTCCCATTCATTTTGGATTTTAGACCCCTTGGGTAAGAGAAACGATACAGTGAGGAAAATCATTGGCATGATTTGTACAAATAATTGTATCTTTTCCTTAAAAAATAAGATCAACACACACACACGATCTGTGTTTGTACAGTTTGGTTACTTGATTCTCATATTTGTTGTTTCGCGAATCATTTTCCTCTGGATATTTCTGTCTTTGTGTTTTGGATTCTTAGGAACATGGATTGTTGATACGTTCAAAGGATATTATCAAATGAAACCTCAGTACCATGTTTGTTCCGTATTTTGCGGAGGGAGGTGGACTATTATTTACCATTTTTGGTCTTTGTTTTGCTCTATTGTTGATTAATTCATTTTCCCAAAGTTGTAGGTTAATTGTTTTATGGTTTTGTTGCATTGAATTTTTGCGCCAAGTGAGTTGTTATGTAGGATACTTGATATCGGGTTGAATGACTGAAATGGATTTTGGAGTTCTAAATGTCATATTATGCACTCTTTAAGAAGTTTGGATCAGAGCTATGTACCTTTACCTCATTTCATAACCCCATCTCTTATTACAGAGCCGGTTCTTTGATATACACAATCAAGTGTATATATGGTCCTAATTTTTAATTGACGTGCCTAGTTTGCTTTCCGGTTTGTGTTTTAAGTGATATGTTTTATGTTCCTTTTGCATTGGTAGTTTTGCATGAATGAGAACTAATTTTAGAATCTTTGGTCCTGAATTGAATGAAAAAATTGCGATTAGGTGGTTCTTATGTGCATATATGTTTTTCCTTTTATGAGCTCAAGTGAGAGCTATGTACCGTTACTTGATAAGCTCATGTCTTCTTCTGAGTGCCTATGGTAGGATACACAAACTCGTCTTTTCTCTTTAGTGTATCTATTTGCAGATTGATGTCTGTAGGACCCTATTTTCTTCTGCTTGATTTGTTGCTTGTTTGTCATGTATGAATGCAGCCAGAGTTGACTTAGTATCTACTTGGTCCTAATTCGAATGACATAATTGGTTTGAAGGTTTCAAAATCATGGATGCCTATACTTTACCTTGGTTAGGGGAGAGCTGAGTAGTTTTTCTATGATGAAGCTCATTTCTAGTTCTCAAAGTTTCAATGTAGATTATGGAATTGTTGTTATTCTGATTCTTATGTGTGAAGTGTGACTCTTTGTTGGGGTTCCGTTCTCTTTTTTGGTTTTAAGTTTTTTTCTTCTTCTCCAGGGGGGTAAAATTGCTGTGATTGTTGCGGCAGTATCCGATGATGTTCAGTTGTATGAAGGTTCCTGCCATGACGGTGGCTGCTCTGAGGTTCACGGAGACAGCAAGAGCAAGGGTTGAGAAGGCAGGTGGAGGGCGCTTGGCATTTGACCAGCTGGCCTTGAGAGCCCCTCTTGGACAGAACAGGATTTGTTTAGCAGAACACACTTTTCATGTTGGCTTAATTCATTTATTGTTAATGTATCCCATATCCTAATAAACTCTATGTATCTGTAGGAGACTACAAGATTGGGCTCACGGCTGTTCACAATTGGTTTTTCGTTGTTGTGCTTGAAGAGTTGACAACTTTGTGTGCTTTCTTATTTATCTCTCCTGTGTTAGAAATTCGGGGCTCCTATGATGGCATTAAATCTTTGAGACCTGATTGTCTATTTCTGATGACAAAATACAAGCATTACTCTGCTGAGGACCCCTTAGCAATTTATGTTTTTACTAATAGTGAGGATGAAGATGTGAAAACTCTGCATTTAGTATAGGGAATGAGCATCTCCTTTGAAATTATCTTAGTTCGATGCAACTAGTTAATTTTTAATTTTTTTCATTTTAATTCGACAAGCTTTTCGATTTCCCTCATCTCTCTGAGTTTAGTGGCTGAGCAGTTTCGAACTCCTTGCCAGATTGTGGAAAACACACAACCAGTATCCTGGATGAGATGGTGTTTGGGTAACATCTGATTTGTACATCTTCATAATATAAGAGACTGTTAGCTTGTATTTTAGAATTCGTAAATGTGTCATACAGGTACTTCAGAGGCCCCAAGAATTCTCGTGAAGCAGTGAAGCACGTTGGTAAGGCTCCTGGTGTACCACACAGCCATACTAAGCCTTATGTCCATTCGGGTGGAAGAAACAGCAGAGGCTTCAGGGTTTGATTTCTCGGGATGCTTGTCGATTTCATCGATTTTGAAATCGAGATGTTGTATCTTCAACATTTTGGTGAAGGTTCTTGTTCTTGGTCCATCTTCTTGGTGTTGTAGTAACTTAAGACAGTTGAATATTTGTGTGCTGGTCATACAAATATTTTTTATTGGATAATTTGGTTGCCGGAGATTTAAGTTTTGCTCGTACCTGGGATTCTTTTCTTAGATTTTAACTATATAATCAGTTGAGATTAAAAATTTGTCATTCTTCCATCTTTTCTCATAGGGGTGTTTTCTTCTTATGTTGGCATTTTTTAATTGTCAACTTAAAATCATATGATAGCTCTTTAGCGAAGTATTACTCATGCTGTGCATTAGTTATTGACTTCTCTCTAAATTATCTATCGACCAAGGTGTTGTAGTGGTAAAATTTTTGAGCTAGATACTTGGAAGGGGTATGATTAGGTACCCTTACTCGTACTCGTGACCATATCCAAAGATGTGTAAGTTATCAACGTAGCTGTGCCTTGAATGGATTTTGCCATTTCCCGTCCCCAGTTATGTGGAAATTCATAGTTTCAGACACCCACTCAAAAGAAGAAAACAAGGTAGCATTTGATTATAAAAAACACAAAAGATAAGGTAAGTTCGAAAGAAAGTAGAAAAATACAACCAACCAAGCCACATCTCAATTCCAGAATTTCAGATCGGCTAGTTTCGACAAACAGAAAAGGAAATTTGGAAAATGATAGACATTTTCTCTTTATTTGCTGCAAGAAATTAGGTGGACTTCCGGCAACAGTATGGATTAGTTCTTGAATTTCTCAATGAAATTATAGATGTGAGAGGTGATTTCATCAGGTTTTTCTTGGTTGATGAAGTGACCCGCCCCTTCAATTACAACAACTTCTTGCAAAAATGGCACATCTTTTTTGAATCCACCATTGTGTATATATTCCTTCGCACCAGGAAAATGATAGGAGATGTCTAGGTCCCCTATTATGAACTTCACAGGATTTTCTATTTTTGCTCCGGTCCAAGGTGCCGTCAGCTCCCAATTTCTGGGGAAAAAAAATGATATTTATTACATAATACTTGAACACGAATGAAAGGAGAATGAATGAGCAGTAAACAAGTGTAGGAATGCACACCGATCCATGTTTCGGTAGTAGTTGAGTCCTCCAGTGAACCCTTTCTCGTTGTATTTGGTAGCGAAGTAAGTGATGTCTTCTTCAGCCAGCCAGGATGGTAGTCTATCCGGAATTTTCCAGAACGCCCCAAAACCAATCTCTTTCGGTACACATGGTGGGCTCGGATCCCGAATGGTGAGAATTGATTTCATCAGATCTGCCATGTCAGCGCGTGCAAACTCTTCCTCCGCCACTCCGGGCTCCTGTAAGATTTTTCAGAAAAGGCCTTCCTATCAGCCTATGAGTTTTTTTTTTTTGGAAATTATCAGCCTATGAGTTACAGTTGCTTGGTAAATCATTCCTTCATGATTCAATAAATATCTAGTATCGTGATGACTTCTTGTTATAATCGTCATTTCTTTTATCACGATGACTTCTTACCAGAACCTCTTATCAGACCACAGTTATACGGAAATGCTATCAGACTCGGTATATTAGTTTTCCCGAAGACCCGCTTCTGGTACGGAAATTATTCACTTCTGAAGCTCGAAACCTAAAAAAGGAGAGTTTTTATTAGAGTTTTGAGGAAAATTACCTGAAACCTGCAGATATAGAAGTTATCTCCAAACACAGCTCTCATGCCCTGTAATGGTCTAACCACCGGGTTTCTGGGCCTAAACACGATACTCAAGTTAACCAAGGCCTTGATTCTATCAGGCCTGAACGTGCAAAAGTACCAGGCGATCGATGCCCCCCAGTCGTGGCCCACTAGAAAGACTTGGGCCAGGCCCCAAGCATCCAACAGGGCCACCAAGTCTCCGATGATATGAAACGCAGTGTAACTGGCTGTGGAAGGCGGTGCATCGGAATCACCGTAGCCACGGAGATCGGGGGCGATGGCACGGTAGCCGAGGGAGGCAAGAGAGAGCATCTGGTGGCGCCATGAGTACCACAGCTCGGGGAAGCCGTGAAGAAATAACACCGGTGGGCCGTCGCCTATCTCCGCTACATGAAGATTAATTCCGTTAACGGCTACGAACTTGTGTTCTATCTTTTCCATCTCGGTCTCACTCAAGCACCGGTTTTAGATGATGATTAGTATAGTTTAGTTGCCGGGTAATTGATTGGCTTTTAACATTAGGTAAGTGTGCCTTATTTGAATGGATGAAAATAAAGATAGCGCCATTTTGTCACATTGTCTATATAAAATTAATAAAAATAATAATATTAATTGTGCTAAAAAGTCTCAGATTGTTTTTCTGAGAGTGGGCCAGATTAGCTGATCAATTTCTTTTTTTTTTGGCACGAGGGCAGGATTGACATATCGCTAGATGCTAACTACTAAGTCAGTCATTACTTATGGTGGGTCTTTGCAAAGCTGGATCTCCTCCAATTGTAACCCTCCCAATTTAGCAAGAGCATCCATAGCAACGTGGGTAAATGACACTTGGCATTTGGTTGCCATAAATTTGATATCTTCAATGAAGCTACTAAATATCGAGTAGTTGGCTTCATCATTCTGGATTAGCTGGATAACCGTCATGGAATCTGATTCAATCAAAATATTAGAGAAATTCTTCGCCAGAGCAACAGTTAGGCCTCGATGCATAGCCCAAATTGCCAACTCCAGAATAGAGTGTTGTTTC
>MKEJ01098451.1:0-11672 GCA_001753735.1 Embelia ribes | reverse complement strand
TTGATGATGAACATGTTTCTTATTGATATTATTTTTGTTTATAAGATGCCTAAGGAATTAGAAACACGATATAGGCATGAGTAATTAATACTAACACTTGCTACTTCCATGTGATGGAACTTCCAATGAGCACAAATCTGAATGAATAATCTCCAATTGTTTCGTAACTCTCCATGACTTGCCTACGGGAAACGATTCTCTGTGTTTCTTCCCAATCAAAAAAATCTCACAGGTATGATTAAGGATGTCAACAACAGGTAAATCAGATGCAAGCTTTTTTCTTGCTAAACCCAGAGAAATGAAAATGCCCAAAATGCATATGCCATAACCAATTATCATAAAAAATCACAGAATTAAAGCAAGAAAGAATTACAGGTTGAACTGTTAGAGGAAATAGCCGATTTTGTGTCATATTTACCTTTGCTATCAATTTCCCAATTGTATTTGTGATGGTACAAAATAATGAAAATTTTATATCCTTTTTCTGATAATTGTCTCATGCTCAAAAAATTTTGATTCAGATCGTGAACATAATAAACATCAGATATAAAATTACGAGTACCATCCTTCAACTGAATAGCAATTTTATCCCAAAATTGGTACCTTTGATTTATTTCTAAAAGTAACCTCTGACCGGACTGATTCATCCATCTAAACAAATAATTCTTTTCTTCCACAAATATGGTTACTACATCCAATATCCAAAATCCATGTGTTCTCATCTGCAAACAAAACATTACTAGCCAAAAATAAAGTTTCATCATTAGATTTCTCATTAGCATGATTTACAACAACAATTGCCTAATTGTCACGATTGTTGAATTTTTTATATATACAATATGTCGCCTTGTGCCTAGTTTTCCACAATTGAAACAATTAAATGAAAACTTTTTGTTATTATCTTCTCTTTCTTGATTTGAGTAATTGCTATATCCTCATCTTCCTCTATATCCTCATCTTCCTCTTCCACAACCTCTGTAATATCTTCCTCCTCTTTAACAAGAGTCAGTCATGTTAAGATTAACTTAACTCTTCAAAGCTTCTTCTACTGGTGGTTTTGACTTTGCTATGATCTTGTCAATATGACTTTCTAACATGCCTTTCAATTCTGCAATTATTAGTTGGTCAGTATCATGTGACTCTTGAATTGAAGCAACCCCATAATCACACTTCAACAACAAAGTTCGAAGAACTTTCTCAACCACTGCACCATCACCAATTGTATTTCCATATAATCTCATCTTATTGACAAGTTCAGTAAGACGAGAAAAATATTGCTCAACTGGCTTTGTAGAGATCATCTCACATCGATCGTACAACCTTCGCACCGACTGTAGTTTAGACTTTTATGCCCAACCAACTCCTTTGTATGACAATTCTAAAATGTCCTACACCTCCTTTGTTGTTGGGCATTGATAATCTGACCAAAAATTGAATAATCAACCCCTTGGTGAATTTGCCCTAAGGCGAGTTGATCTCGACATACAACATTTGCATCAGCTCCTACAGGAAGACCTGGATCAATAAAGTTCCAAAGATTTTGAGCTTTTAAGTGTGTGGTCATCATGATTTGGCAGTAATTGTAATCAAGTTTCCCATCTAATTTGGGACCAGACCAAATAATATTGAAATTGTTTGCCATATCTCACAACTGAAAAAATATATTTTGGGTGAAAGATTGACCGGATCTGATACCAAATGTAATATATATACTAAAAATATATCTTTCAAAAATATAAATTAAGAAAGAGAATTTTTTATATCAATTACTTCTCAATAATCATATACAAACACCATTTTTACATTGCATTATATCAACGCAAGTGGACTTGTCTCCTTAAATAAACAAAAATATAAACCTAAATATTCTTAACACACCAAATATTATATCTATCATGCCAAATTTCCGTTTTGCCACACCAAATATTCCATCTACCACACCAAATATCCCATACACCAAATTGATTTTGTTCACCCACACATTGACTTGGTTTATATCATAACAATATTAATATAACACCCCCTCAATTCTCTCGGAGAGCATTTCGGTACAAATAGATCCAAAAATTATTTTCATACAATTCGATATAGGTATGAGATTTAATCCTAGCCACTCAATAAATTAAATATTATTAAAAATTAGTGTGATGAACTATAATGAATTGGGATGAGCTTTGGTGAATTACAATTCATCACACTTATTTTTAATATCATAGTTTATCACAATTTATCACAGTTCACCATAATTCATCACAATTATAAACTTGTTATCCTACTCAACAAATTTATTATTAATTAAAATAATAAAAAGGTGTAACTTTTTGATTAAAAAAAGTTAAAAGTATAATTCTTCTCTACTTTTTGAATTTGTCTTCTAATGTATTTTAATTCAAGAATTGTGATTGCTCATATTAATAACTTAATGGCTGATATATATCATTTATACCAAACTATGTGAAAGTGAGAGAGAGATAGAGAGAGTTGGGAGGGTTTGGGGAAAAGGGGTGGGGAAGTGGGGTAAGTGGAATAAGTCATTTTGAATATTTTACTGCAAAAAAAAGTTTTTTTGCAAAATTATTAAAATTGAATTATTTTTGCAAATACATGACTTATTAGAGGCATTCTTTCAAATTTCCCTGTTGCGGGCCAAATGGACCCTAAAAAAAATTATAAACGAATCAAAGAGAAACACAAATACAAAATCTATACAAACAAGCTATTTTGGGCATCTGAAAGAAGGCAAATTCCAAAAATCTATTCTTCAAGCACCAAACACCTTCGAGGCAGTTTACCAGAACATCTTTGATATATATATATATATATATATATTCCAATCATGTTTTCCGAATAGGAAAAGAAAAACTGCAGATAAATGCTTCTCCAGTCACAAAGTCAACCAAGCTTTCTGCCATTTGTCATCTACGTCTTCCACAATAAAAACAAGGTATCCTCATTATATTTAAGTACAAAAGAAAATTCGATACTTACGAACAAAATTATAATATATAGATAGATGTAATATTTTTAGACAAAGGCCCTTGAATGAAATCCATAAGCGGGTTTTAATGAAATTCCAAATTGGTTTTTGATATACACTATTGTATCACTAGAAATATACTTATCTTTAACGAAAATAACTTATGTGAATGCATGCCCAAGAGTCAAACATAAATCTTTTTTATTCAAGCAAAGATTCATGAGGATAGAGCACAAGAGTTCTATGGTAGTTGTACTTCGGTTGAGAAATTCAATATTTTTTTTATGCAAATCAATGTTAACTTGTTAATTTTAAATCAAACAAGAACCTTCTCTAATATGGCCGGACAGTTAAAAAAAAGAAAAAGAAAAAGAAAAAACAAGAAAAAAATAGAAGGTATATTCTAACCATGAAAAGCGACAGTGTTGTTGTTCTAGTGACAGATGTAAACTATAAAAGTATAATTTATGAGCGCTGGTGGGTTATGTGTTCAGGTTTTAGTTTTTAAAAGTCGGTGTTTAAAGTTCTTTCACAACTCAATTTTCTATTTACAAAATGTTGTACAGTGTAAATTCTGAAATTTGAATTAAACTATTAATAATAGATGAGAAGGTAAGAAACTATGTAGTAGCCTTTTTATCCATTTCATGATTCAATAGTTTTGGTGGTACGATAGGTGCAAATATTAGTCTTATTGGAATCTTCTGCACGAGAGTGCTAGTATGGTTTTCCTTAAATTTTAAAATAAGAAAACAAAATCATTATACAGGGGATAGTTAATAATAAATAAGTAACACATTTTAGGATTTAATATAAAAATAGATTAATATTTATACTTTTTAATTTTAAATAACAGAATTTCTGTAGGGATTAAAGAAATATATTGAGTAAATAGAGCTAAAAATTATTGATGTTTGAAAACTTAATTCAACTTTATATTCAAAATAATTCTTAAAAATTTTAAAATTAGAAAAATAATTTTCAGAATTACTTTGGCAAAAAATTCACCTTTTGAAAGTTAAATACGAAAAACAAAGAGCTTTTAAAAAATATATAACTATACTTTGAGATGTCAACCAAATACTGCCTAAAAACCTCAGTTTTCCTATGATTTGGCAGTTTGGTCATAAACTGGATAAACCGTTTAGCTAGCACAACGTTATGTCTACTTTAATTTCTTGAAAAGACAGATGTAGGCTTACTTTGTTAATATTGGTGATTGCGAAACCCCTTTTTCGAAAAGCTAATTGGAAAATTCATTCTAAAAATGGATGGGTTTTAATATCTGGTAAATAAATTTTAGAGATTGTATTGATAAGTAGAATGTTGTCGAGTAAAAGTAATGTCATTATTGTACTTAAAACAAAAATAGACATGTTTGAAAATATAATTAGAATATTTAATGGGGGGTCTTGTATGTAATGCTAGAAAAAGCAAGAAGTAGTTTTAAAAGCAATACCCCTGGCGCTTCTAAAATACTCCAAATAAAGTAGAATTAGATGTTAAAACCACAGGCACAAAAAATATTGTTTGCTTTCCATCAGGGAAAAAACATAAGACGGTGAGAACACCTAACACTTTTTAAAAAATTGTAAGAATGGGAAAAAAAAATTTAGCCATAAGAATAAAATTTTTCAAAATGAAATTACAAAATTGCTTCCTAAAATTTTTTATTAAAAAATTTTATTTTTTATGGCAAAAATATTACTTCATCCTTACACACTGCCACAAACCCATCTTCCCAAAAAACAATCCAAACATTAACATTATTGATGCTTTCATGATATTATTCGGATGGAGGTCTGCCAGGCAGAGATACGAGGCAGGCTTTGTATGCATTAGAGTCGCTGATTTTTAAATCAGTGTTTGAAATTAAATAAAAAAATTTATTTATATATTTTTTTTAAATTCATATATTGAATTTCAGTTACTAATTAAAAAATCAGTAGCTTTGACGCACCGGACATATTCTGCCTAGTATTTCTCCAGGCATAACCCCACTCTCATATTATTCGAGATTATGTCTCATGTTTCTAATCATCTACAAGTCAATAAATTCATTTATAGGAATCACTTAAAGTTATAACAAGATAATTAATTCTACGATAGCTAATGAATTTATTGTCTCTAATAACAGTTACAAGATTACCGAAAGTTAAATAATGTTGCAGATTTCTAAAAGTAAACTTGTTACAGATTTCTAAAAGTAAACCAAACAAGTTTGAACAATTAATCTATTTCTAACTTAAGAAGTGCATTATTCTCTAATTTTTCATATACTTTTCTTTCTAAGTCTATCCTTTTTGTAACAACAAAATTAGTTACACTTTTAACCCACTTAAGTACGAATAATGCTAAGGTGTTGCCACATATATTCATATAATTAATTCCATTGTTTTCAATTTCCTATTATATAATAATACTAAATGATAGTATATTTAATTACTTTTCGATGTAGGTACGGACGTAGGTAAATGATACGAAGCGTTCACTTTGTCTTACTATCTCAAGTATGTATTATTTTTTACTAGAGCAATATTACATAAATTTTATGCAATATTACATGAATTTTATTGGAGCTATTTACATAAGGTAAAATCAGTAGTGGAATATAAAAATCTTGTTCCTTTTGTTGTGATAGCCGGTACTCGGTTTATTGAGTGAATTCTTGTATTCTGCTATTTTCCAAATAAAAGCATAACACTCAAATCTACTTGTGCAATACACAGGGTTAAAATAATTTCGGACTTATAATTTATAGAAAATACTGTATTTATTACTAATTATACAGATAGACTATTGTGAGAGATTTATAAGAAAAAAGAAACCGAAGTTTTATGTTTGAGCTTTCATCCATACTTTTGGAAAATATTAACTTATATGTATGCATACAAACAAAATAAAATTGAGGGACTCGGAAGAAAGAAACAAATTATTGATTGGATGAGCAAAAGTAATTGATGAGAAATTATTCAAAAGAGGATAATATATATATATATATATATAATTTTGAAAAACTCGAAATTCCCCAAAGTGGAAAAGGCTTACCAATAGAAAAAGCATGGAAGACACGTGTCAAATATCTATAAGGTCGACGGCACAATCCCCTAAGCAGCGGAGTTAACTGACGGTTTCTATATCAAAAGTTGATAAGTCAATACATCCCTCCCAAAATCCTATAAAAATATTATCTCTATTATTATTATATAGAAATGAATTGTCATAAGAGCATAATACATTTTAATTTAATAAATAAATCATGATGCATAAACTTAACGCCAACGAATAATGATTTCAGATAAATTTTACGAATAGAAGTTTTATTTTTCTTAAAAGTTTCACCAAAACAAGGTGTTTAAATTGATATGAATTGATTACTTCTGTTGACGAATATTTAAATACGAATACAGTCTATGATTGATATTTTTGGTGAAGGATTTATAAGTATCATTATAAATTTTAATAAAGGTTTGAACTTTGGATGAGGTAAGGGTGGTCCAATTCAAGTTTTTAATGAGTAATTCGAACTCGATTCGAGTTTTGTATCATTGTAGCTTGATTTTTCACTTTTAGTCCCAGTTCGATTTCAATTCGAGATACTTGAATCGTTTTAGCTCACGAGTAGCTTGAATAATATATATATATATATATATATTAATACATATATATATATCTTAATTATTGACGTTCTTCCTCTTTTTAACTTGCTAGTGAAGTTAGAATTACCCGAGGTGGAAGAGACCATTGCGGCGGTAGAGGAACACATGGTGGAGCTCGCGGACGTGGAGCGACTACTCGCAATAGGGGTGGTCGATTGGGAGCTCAAACTGAGAATAGTGTCGAGGGAGGATATCAAAGATGTACCCAAGCTAGGGTTACGGAGCCATTAAAGGATACGGTCCAAGGGTATTCAGGATCTAGAGGATATGACGAGCATAGAAAAGAGTGTGGTAAACTCTGAGGAAGAGGCTCTCTTTCCTCAACCTCGAGTTTAAACAAGTGCTCATGCGGAGGAGCCTTCAGTGATGATTCGAGCCTTAGAAGAAACTTTAAATCGAGTGGTACATGGCACGATAAGTAGTGGAGGGATGGTAGATACAAGATTATATACGGCTCAAAGGATGTTCCAGTCTTTGAATCCATCGGTCTTTACTAGTGAAAAAGATGCCATTTATGTTGAGGATTGGATTGCAGATGTGGAGTAGAATTTCAGGAGTTTTCAGCTTGTAGAGGATGACTTACAAATGGTGGTGGTGCCATTGTATTTACGGGGGAAAGCAACCCGATAGTGGTGAAACAAGGAGGTGATAAATGGATTGGGAAGTATATAACGGCTCGCTTTTTGTGAGCTTTTCTTGGAAGAGTTCTTTCTCGACATGCTTCACGAAATGAAGCGAGAGGACTTTATGAGCTTGGTGTAAGGAAATTCATTGGTACAAGATTATCATATCTTGTTTATCGACTTGTCTCAATATGCAACTAATATTGTGTCGACGGAGAAGAGGCTCTGTTATAAATTTATTGATGGATTACGACCTTCAATACAAACATATGTAACGGCGGGTCGACCAAGCACTTTTAAGGAGTACATTGATACAACTATAGAGATAGATCATAGCTTGGCGAGCAAGCAACAGTCGAAAGTTGCTCATAATAATTTACATTCGGATCAACCAATAGGTTAACCTTCGGGGTTCATTCCTACTCAGGATTCGGATTTTGATACTATTTATGTTGATACACCAGGAGGGGAGGTTATTTGCATAAATTATATTTGTTGGGAGTGTGAGTTGACTATTGGAAATTTTATCTTTACCTTTGATTTTATTGTTTTTGATATGTGGGGGTTTAACATGATCATGGTATAGATATGCTTGCTCACTTTCACGTTATATTTGATTGTGAGAAGAGGTATACATCGTTAAGGATATCGGATGGGGTAGAGGTTGTCTTTATAGGAGAGAGTCTCACTCTTGTTCTTTACATGCGTCGACGTTCTAGAGCTAGTCTATCTTCCATGATGGCTAGTCTTTCATTTAATGATAAGGTGCATTCGGGGGAATCTCTTCCCTCTATCGTATGTGAATTTTCCAACATGTTTCCAAAGGATCTGTGTGAGCTTCCTCCTATGCGAGAAGTGGAATTCAAGATTGAACTGATTCCTGGCACCAAGCCAATATCATTTGACACCGAGAAAGTTTGAGTAGTTGTATAAGCAGATCATCGACCCAGAGCAGAAGGGATTTATATGGCCTAGTTCGTCACCTTGGGGCACACCGGCCTTATTCATTCCGAAGAAGGATGGGTATATGAGGATGTGTATAAACTATCACAAGTTAAATCTAGTGACGATAAAAAACAAATACCCATTTTCTCGTATCGATGACTTATTTGATTAGTTGTGGGAGTCTCAATTCTTTTCGATGATTGACTTGCGTACGGGTTATCATCAATTACGGGTACGGAGGAAAGATATTAAGAAGATAGTATTCTGAACTGGGTATGGATGTTATGAATATCTCGTGATTGCATTTGGTCTTACAAATGCACCAGCGACTTTCATGGATTTAATGAACCACATTTTCCAACCATACCTGAGTTGCTTTATAGTTGTCGTCATTGATAATATCCTTATTTATTCACCTACTGATGAGGCTCATAGAGAACATCTTTGTATTGTTTTGTCTAAGCTTCGGAAGCATGGGCTCTATGTGAAGTATTCGAAGTGCGAGTTTTGGCTTCGTGAAGTAAGGTTTCTTGGCCATGTGGTTTTGGAGAATGGAGTTGTAGTTGATCCATCAAATATTGAGACCATGATGAATCGGGAGCATCCTAAGTTGGTGTATAAGATTCACAGTTTCTTGGGGTTGGCTAGGTTATTTCATCAGTTTGTTCAGGACTTTTCATCATTGGTGGCCCCAATGATGAGGCTTACTCGCAAAGCGGTGAAATTCAAGTAGGATGCAAAGTGCGAAGAGTCTTTTCTCTTAATTAAGGATTTGCTCACCTCGACTCCTATTCTTATCATTCCGGAGTGAGGGCTTGGCTACACAGCATATTTAAATGTATTGAAAGAAGGATTGGGTTGCATGTTGATGCAACTCAAGACGGTTGTAACTTATGCATCGAGATAGCTTAAAGTTCATGAGAAGAATTATCCGACTCATAATCTCGAGCTTGGAGTGGTGGTATTCACATTGAAGGTGTGGCATCATTACCTCTATGGCGAAAGATTTGAGGTATTTTCTTACCATAAATCTTTGAAGTACATGTTCATGCAACGCAATCTTAATATGTGTTAGAGGCCTTGGATGGAATACCTAGATCAATATAACTTCGATCTAAAGTATCATTCGGGAAAGGCTAATATTTTGGTGGATTCATTGAGTAGCAAGACTCGATATACTTTGGCTTGTTTAACAGCAAATGAATGGGAGATAATACGGGTGTTGAACGAATATGGATTGGAGTGTGTGGAAGAAGTTGGAGATATGGCTACATTATTTATGATTGAAGTGATTTCGGTTTTGATTATACGAGTGGTTGAGGCTCAATGAGTAGACGATTAATCAAATGGGTATCGTGATTGAATTCTAAGCAAACAAGGCCTTGTCGATTGGTCGATAGCGAAGGACGACATAATTCATTTTCAGGGACATTTGTTCTGAAATCCATTCGAGATGATGTTTTGCGTGAATCTCATTACTAATATTTAGCGGTGTATCTCGGGGTACCAAAATGTATCAGGATGTGGCACGTTAATTTTGGTGGCCCAGAATGAAAAGAGAAGTAGCAGAGTTCATATCTCGTTACTTAATGTGTTAGTAAGTGAAGGTTGAACAGAAGAGGCCTGGAAGATTACTTAAACCATTACCAGTTCCTAAGTAGAAGTAGGAGCAGATTACTATGGACTTTATGGTGGGTTTGCCGAACTCGCAATGGAAGAATGATGCTATTTGGGTAATCGTGGACTGAATGACCAAGAGTGTTTATTTTCTACTGATTCGTACAATAGACTTAGTTGAGAAACTATGTTGGAAGTACATCGATGAGATTGTTCGGTTGCATGCAGTTCCGACATCTATTGTATCAGACCATGACTTACAATTCATATCTCATTATTGGTTTGGACTTCAAAAAGCCTTGGGGAGCAAATTATCGTTGATTACGACTTTTCACCCTCAGACTGATGGCCAAACAAAGCATACGATACAAACATTGAAAGATATGTTTTGAGCTTGCGTGCTTGACTTTGGTGGACGTTGGGAAGATCGTGTAGGTTTGATAGAGTTCGCCTGCAATAATAGATAACACACAAGTATTGAGATGGCGCAGTTTGAAGCATTATATGGGAGACCATGCCGATCTCCATTGTGTTGGCTGGAGGTTGGGGATGGAGAGTTGTTAGGTCCGGAGTTAGTTGAGGAAACTACTTAGAATGTGAAATTGATTAAGCAAAGATTAGAGACGGCTAGGAGTCATCATAAAAGTTATGCGGATAAGGGGATGCGGCCTTTGGCATTCAGAGTTTGGGAGCATGAATTTTTTAGAATCTCTCTGAAGCAGGGGATTTTGAGATTTGAGAAGAAAGGGAACTTAGCACCGCAATTTATCGATCCTTTTCTTGTACTCGAGGTAATTGGCAAGGTAGCCTACCAATTGGCATTGCCACCTCAATTGGCAGGAGTTCATCCAGTCTATCACGTATCTATATTGAGGAAGTACATTCGGGATTCGTCCCATGTGATTGACTCCAATGACTTACACATGGGAAATGATGTGTCGTATGAGTTGCGACCTATCCATATTATCGATTCAAAAGAACAGAGCTTAAGAAGACGGAGTATTCGTTTGGTCAAAGTGTTGTAGAAGCATGGCTCAAATGAATAGATGACTTGGGAGTGCGAGGAGGTGATGCGAGTGTCGTATCCAGAGTTATTCATCGAATCTGGTATAGTTCTTTCTGTTATGTGGTGATACGAATTTTAAGGATGAAATTTCCAAAGCGGGGAAGGACGTAACTTCCCAGAAATTCTGTACAGATTTTTTTATTTGTAGTTGCATTGTAGTTTGCCTCATAGTGATATATGTGTCTGTGTGTGTGTCTGTGTGTGTGTGCGCGCGCGCGTGTGTGTGTGTGGTAAAAACGTATATTGAGGTGTGGTGGTTGTGTTCATTTATGCAATTTAGTTGCATTGTCATCCATATATAACTACCTTTGTTGTTGCTTCGACAGACCGGTATGGGGATTGACCTATCTAGTCAGGTCGCGGGGTTCAATGGGGAGCCTTCTCTTGCAGTTATAAGGTACCCCACTAGAAAATTTTATTTTGTTGGTTGTTGAGTAGGAAAGTTTTTTTTGGGTTAGAGTGTCATACACCAATGGAGGTGTACTAGTACACAGACTCTACTTTTGATTTTAAAGCCACTGGAAGTCGTTATACCAAAATGGTGTAATGGTACTCAGTGTTATACCAGCATACCAAATTGGTGTGTTGTTACACCACATTGTTGAGTGCAGGGCCAGAGAATTAGGGCACACTAAAAGCCGTCACACCAAAGTGGTGTAACAGTACATAGTAGTGTACCGATACACCAAATTGGTGTACCATTACACCCAGTTGTTTGTATTGTATCAAGGCGCACTGGAGGTGTAAGGCCCCAAAATTTTTCGCCAACACTGTAGCATATTGTA
>MKEJ01098448.1:0-15748 GCA_001753735.1 Embelia ribes | reverse complement strand
CTGAATGATAGCAACAGTTGCATCTTTACTGATATTGAAAAAGTTACATCATTCATTGTCTATACATATATTACAGTATTTTCCAAAAGTTGGGGCCTTATAGTATGTATGCATGTGTGAGAGTTATAAATATCTATAAGAGGAGATATACCTATATGAGAGATATGTGTGTACAGGGAGATATATATATATATATATATATGAGTAGTTATATACGTATATGAGAGAGATATGTACGAGTTGAGATATACATATATGAGATATATATGTACGAGTAGATATATACATATATAAGAGATATATGGACACAAGCGGTGGTATACACATATAAGATATATATATATATGTACGAGTCGGATGATTTATACCCTTCGGGGTAAGCAATCCAACAGCTCTGAATCAGGCCTATAATCGACGTCGCATCTATATGTATCAGATTTGTAGGATGAGTTATATAGTAGCTCTTATGAGCACCTGATAGCTCTGAGTCCAGACCCAACTAGAATGTGCGGCGATATAGTACGAACGTCTGATAGCTCTGAGTCATATACCCTACGGAGTAAGCACCTGGCAGTTCTAAATCATGATAGACCAGTGGCACGAGTTGCCTTCGATAAATTCAGTGGCATGAGTTGCCCTCGATAAACACAGAGGCATGAGTTTCTATGGGTGCGAGATGTGATGAGATACGTGTGGAGGCCTAATGTGCCTATGTGATGTGATATGAGTGGATGCCCAATGTGCCTATACGATGAGATATGCATCAAGGCCCGATGTGCCTATGCGTGGAGGCCCAGTGTGCCTATGCATGGAGGCCCGGTGTGCCTATACGATATTATATGCATGGAAGTCGATGTGCCTTGCAATGTGATATGCGAGGAAGCCTGTTGTGCCTATATGATGCAATGTACTTATAGTCGAAGGCATGAGATATCTTCGTGATTCCACTTGATTATTCGATGGCATGTGTGTAGATGTTGGCATTGGCATTGGCGATAACATATGTGCAGGTGTTGACATTGGCATTGGCAATGGCATAGGCGTAGGCGACGATGATAATGATGGCGTAGCAGGAGGTCGTACTCTGGGATGTGAGATTAGTGACTATACATTAGTACCCTGTATAATTTAGTATTTATTGCATTATTAGCAGCATTGATATATGAAATATGTCATCAAAGTAGGGGAATGCCTCGGAAGAACTTCTAAGTTTTTCCACATATTGTGAACATGCCTTAGTATTACTTAAAATTTATGAGCACATGTTGGAGATAGGAATATGGGGGTTTCAGTGTATTGCATATGCATATATATAGCATATACTTTAGAATCTGACCCGTAAATTTTTTTTTCTTTTTGTATATGTACTAATGTGTTGATTTAGGCTCAAAGCTTGGTGTTGGCTTGCTAGAAGGGGGAACATATTTCTAGAGGAGTTTCAGTACTAGAGACAAGCTGGACTCTAGTGGTGATATTTGGAGGTTATTTATAGACTCATATTTTTAGTTTTGTACGAGCATGTAGATGACATTATGTATTGCAGTATGGTATTTCTATCTGGATCATGTAATATGTATCTATTACTATGAGTATGTTGTTGCATTAGATACTCATGTAGCACTTATATGTATTATGGCAGGATATTGGTATAAGACTTGGTTACTATTTTATTTTATTTTCTTTCATTTCACATCCCTGAGTTTATGGGGATTCAGGTTTATGGGGATTCGGGGCGTGACACGATCCCTGAAGGGTAAAATCCATGAAATTTTGGTTTGGTAAAAATCGATACTGGCATCCCGAAAAGAAATATCAAAGACTCAATCTAACCATTAATAAATGTACATTTCAATCATGATATTCATTCTTTTCGATTTCCACTTTTTTATTTCAAATAACTCCGAAATTTAGTCCATTAAAGTATTCCATGAATAGCCACAAATTATACTAAGAAGGTATTCCACGAATAGCCACGAATTTTACCGCGAAAGTATTCCACGAATTGCCATGAATCTTATCACAATATTTTTCTGCAAAAATGAGTATGAAAAGACTACGAATATCATGATTGAATAAAAGGTTCCTTTCCCCCCTTTTTTGAATGAGTATTTGATTTGTAATTTTTGAAACAACATGTCTTAAGAGGTGGCTCTGAGGCACATTCTTTGATTTTTTCCAAGGTGATCTTGAAGCATGTCCTAAGAATAAGGGGTTTGGATTCTTGAAAATTCAGATGTAGCCCTGAGGCTCGTCGTTTGATTTTTCTAAGGTGGCCCTGAGTCTCTTCCTAAAAAAAGAGCTTCGAATTCCTGAGAATCCGAAGGTGACCCTAAGATTGTCGTGTGATTTTTTTGAGGTGGCCCTGAGGCTTATTCTTAGAAAAGAGATTAGGATTCTTAAGAATCCAAAGGTGGTCCTGAGGCTCATCCTATGATTTTTTTGAGGAGGCCCCGAGGCTTGATATGACCATAAGGCTCTTCCTGAGAAAAGAGTTTTGGATTCCTGAGAATTCAGAGGTGGCCCTAAGTCTCGTCCTCTGAATTTTTTAGGTAGCCCTAAGGCTCATCCTCAAAAAAAAGATTTAGAATGGAACTCATGTATATTAAACAATGTTTATTTTTTGGGATGTAGAAATTCTCCATTGTTGATATTGTTTGAACTAAAAGTAAGCCTGATTATATGAGTTCATTTATTGAAAATATTTTTAGAGGTTGACTGCATTCCAAGGATGCTTTTCCATTTTCTCTTTAGACCATGAGGGTTTTTAAGTTTGTATGCATTATTTTGGCAAAGTTTGGCTATCTCATACGACCCTTCCCATTTTGGACCTAGCTTGCCATGGGTACTGTCCTTTCTGTTCTGGGTGACTTTTCGGAGAACGATTTCCCCTACTTCATAATGTTGTTCCTTAACACTTCTGTTATATGAATTTCTCATCTTCTATTGATAAGTTTCAATTTTTATCAGGGTTTCTTCCCTTTTAGCATCAACAAGGGTTAATTTTACCTATCTCAAATGATCATTTTGTCCTTCTTCTACTATCAAGGTTCTGTAAGTGGGTAGTCCTATCTCTAGAGGAATAATATCTTCACTTCTATATATGAGGACGAAAGGTGTGGCATTTGTGTCAGCTCGAGGTGTTGTGCAATGGGCCCAGAGGACATTGTATAGCTCTTGTACCCATGTACTATGCTTATTCTAACCTTTCCTTGATACTATCTAAGATGGTTCTGTTCAAGTTTTCAACCTGACCATTATTCCGTGGTTGGCTAGGAAGGTGTGGAGCAGTAGTTTCTAATTTTATGTTCAGCATATAAATTTTAGATGAGCTTACCATCGAAGTTAGTTCCATTGTCTGTAGCCGGGGTATATGGGTATCTATACGTGTTATGATCTATCACCAGATAAAGGTTTTATATTTCCATATTGGCAGTAACAAGTAGAACTATTTTAATCCATTTCAAAAAAGTAATCAGTTGCTGCAAGTAGGTAACTAAGATTTAATTTTGCCCGAAGCAATGGTCCAATAACATCCATCACCTACTGCGCGAATGACCATACTACAACAATTATGGTCATGTTCTGAGCAGGTTGTGATATTATTAGAGAGTATTACTGGCACTTGTCATGATTCTTAACACATATAAGGGCATCAACCTATATACAAGGCCACCAATAGCCTTGGATAATGGCACGGTGTGCTAGAGATCTCATTCCGATATACATGCCACACGAACCATCTTGAATCTCACATAGTAAAGACTCCACCTCATTTGGGTAGACATACCTAAGGTATGGCCATGTGAAGCTGCGTAGGTACAGTATACCATGCTCTAACACCAAAAAAATTATGACTTTTCTTTGAATTCAACTGGCCTATTTTCTTTTCTTTTCTTTTTTGGCACTTTTTGATCTTTAAGAAAGTCAATGAGTTCATCCATCCAGCTCGGCTCAGCTAGCTGAATTGTCATCACATTAAGAAGTTGGTTTTCAATAATTGGTTTTTATAGACAATAGATGAGGATTTTGCGCTCTTTTTTCAGCTGGCATAGATGTGGCCATGGTGTCAAAGGCATTAGCATGAGTATTTTGGGTTCAAGGCACTTGAATGATAGTAAATTCTTTAAATTTAGAGGCCATCCCCATGACTTTTTTCAGATATTTTTCCATTCTTGCCAACTTTATTTGATACTGCCTAGCATCTGTTCTACCACAAGTTGCGAATCATTATTAGCTTTTGTCTTACATACTCCTAGATCTTTGCCTACCCTAAGCCCAAAAAGAAGGGCCTCGTACTCGGCTTTGTTGTTCGTAGTTGGGATTCCGAGCTGAAATTCAAATACAACTCCCACATTCTATCTCCCATCTCCAAGGCTAGATATTTTGATATCAGTTCCTCACAAAATTTAGCTATGAAGTTTGCCAGAACTTGTCCCTTTATTGCAGTTCGAGGTTTATAGATGATATGGTAGGTTCCAAGTTCGACAAACCACTTAGCCATTCTTCCAAATAGGTCTGCTCTTCTCAATACAGCCTGGATCGTGTGTTTTATCGAAACAAGTATCGGGTAAGAATGTAAGTACTGTGGAAGTTTTCTGGAGGTAATCACCAATGCGAGAACTAATTTTTCTGGGCATCGATATCGAGTTTTTGCTGCTACTAGAGTTTTGCTTACGAAATATATAGGTTATTGCTATGATCCTTCTTCTCGGAACAAGCGGCACTCACGACATTTTCTAATACAGTTAGGTAGAGCGGTAGAGCACTTATATGTCATTTTCCACCAGAATTGTCAGTTTGGGGAATATTGCAGGTAAAACTTTAATGCCTTGAAAGCTTTTTGGCATTGGTCAGACCACTCGAACTTCCGTCTTCCCTTCATAGCTGTGAATACCACCTTGTATTTATCCGCTAACTTACTAATAAATAAATTCAGGGTTGCTACCATACCAGCTAAGTTCTGCACTTCTTTCACTTTGGTTGGGGGCTATAGGTTCATGAGGGCATGTATCTAAGATGGGTTGACTTTAATACCTCGGTATCGTACAATAAACCCAAAAGACTTTCCAACCCCAACTACAAAGGCACATGTTGAGGCATTCAACTTGAATTTGTATCGGTGGAGGGTTTTAAATATTGATTCTATATTGGACACAAGTTCTTCTTTTTCTTCACTAACTACTACCATATCATCAATGTATACCCCCATAGTCTTTCCTAAATATAGTATACAGATCCTGGTGATTGCCCTCTGGTAAGTGGAACCTGCATTCTTCATCCCAAAAAGCATAACTTTATAACAAAAATTGCCAGATAATCCTTTGAAAGAGGTGGCTTCTTGATCTAGCTGGTGCATAGGGATCTAATAGTATCTAGAGTAAACGTCCATGAAGTTCATTTGTTGGGCAGTCGCCGATGCATCCACCAATTAATCTATTTGGGTAAGGGAAAGGGATATTTAGGACATGCATTATTTAGATCTGTATAATCAAAATAGACTCTCTACTTCCCATTCTTCTTTGGTACTACTACCATATTAGCCTGCCATTCTGGGTAGTAAACTTTTCGGATTGCCAATGCTTAGAGTAGCTTCTACATTTTTTAGGCCAATACTTTTTGGTGTTCTTTCTTACAAATTCAGACTTACTGTCTTACAACTCAGTACTTGGGGTTTATATTTAGCCTATGGCGTGCCACTTATAGGTCAAGTCCTAGAATTTCAGAAGATGTCCATGCAAAATTATCGATATTTCTTAAGAGGAATGCAAACTAATCATCAGCTTTGTCTTCGGGTAGTTCTGCCTCAAGAAGGAAATAATGCTCTTCATCTTCTCTAGGTATCTGCCTCTTCACCAATTCTTTCTCTACCTTCTCCTTCGGGCTGATCTATGGCTTTATAACAGATCTCTAGGGAAAAGGGATTTTTGGGTAGGGATAGGTTTATCATCAAGGCTCGGATGTTCTTCCACTACTTTCATATCAATTGCGATACAAATTTGGATGGGTTGTTTTCCTCGAATTATAGCATTTATAAACTGACAGAACTCATGTTGATTTCCACAAATAGTTTCAATCCTTTTAGGGGTGCGATAGCATACTTTCTTATGTAAAGGTTGAGGCCACTATGTTAAGATAGTATATCAAGGGCCTGCTAAGGATACTAATATAGGGGGAGGGAGCATAGATTATAGTGAACTCAACCATGGTTTCAGTAGTTCTAGTCAAGACATTAAGCCATATTTTTTCTAGAGCCTTTACTTGCTTGGAGCTTAAGCCAAGTAGTGATATCAGGCTCGGTGATAGTTTAAATCTGGAAATTTGCAACTTTGGCAACATGTGAGCAAATAGAATATCTATCGAACTCCCTCCATCTACCAAAGCCAGTGTAGAATTGTAGTACGATGGCTTGTGGCTACTATGATTAGAATGTTATTATGAGGTAAGGGCACATCTTCAAGGTTTGCATTAGTGAACATGGTCGGTTGTTAAGGCACATATTGCTTTTTAGCGCCCAGGGTATCCTAAAATTGGATAAAGTTGACATAGTTCTGGAATTTCACCTTCCAATCCAGTAAGGCTTGGAGATTGGGCAATATAGGCCATAATTTTGAAGTGTTAATGGTTAGGATTTCTGGTATGGGTAAAGTTGGTAAATTGTGAGGTGGTGGTACCTCCTGCTAGCCCAATTGTTCAGCTGCCACCATAGGCTTTGGTAGTTTATTGTTGTGTAGTCGTGGTCACGATGATAGTCACAATATTTGGATTTATCTTAGTGCTCAAGTGGGCTTTTCAACTTGGTTGAGGGTACCACCTATTCATTGTGTTTGATATTTTGGAAGATCTCATTATTGGGCTTGTTGAACAGGATTTGGGGGTTAGGTATCTGGGATTCTCTTTGTTCCTTCTGCTTGTTTACTCTTTTCTACTCTTTGGCTACATAGTGAACTTCCTTTCCAGATCCTGATTTCTTTACTTTCTTTGAAGCATTCTTCAGCCATGCTTCTTCTGCTTTTGCATGCTTATCCATTTTAAGAAATGATTAATCCATAGTTTTAGCAAGGTTGGAGTGAAATTTAACATAGGTTTCATCTATGAGCTCAGACAGGCCGTGATACACCCGGAGGCGAAGGTATCAGGGCACTGTGTTCAATCAATAGAATCGTATACATTTTGGAACCAAATTGAAGTTTGTGGTAAACCTTATCAAGAACTTCTCCATCATCTATCTTTAGGATCAAATAGCTCTTAGAGCCTCCTAGTCGAGCCACTTTAGAGCTACTTCTTTAAACGTTGAATGGAATATTTTACACTTAAAGTTCTCATTTAAACTCCAGGCAAAAATTCTTTGCCTATAGTGCATCAAGTGGATGCTAGGGTCTGACACTCTATCGTACATAGTGAAGGTAGAAGGGTTGTAGTGTCTGGGAGTTGGCTCTGATAAGATGTCTGAGCTGAGCAATGATCAGGTCATCCATCCAATAATGAATTCAACCTCTTCATCCACTAGATTCAAGGGTGAGAATAAGGCTAGATGTGATTTGTTCTTCTTCTCTTAGATATCCGAGAGTAATGATAGGGCTTCCTCTAAGTTGGTTATGGAGATGGTTGGATCGGGATAGTACTGGGCTGAGAGTAATAACATTTCTTAAGCCCAGGAATAGTGGTGCTAGAGGAAATAGTGGTTGGGGACCCTTAAGCCCGGGAACCGTAGTGCCTACGTCAATATACATCCTCAACCTTTGGAAAAGGAGACTTGCATATTCGAACGAAGATAGAGCCATTATGTCCCCTTTCTTTACTGACCTCAGGAATAAGTGGTCATGTAGAGGGAAGTGGCCTTGAGTCCCTTTTTCTGCATCCTTGAGAGTTTTGGTTCCTATCAATAGCCAAGGTTGGTTCGGGAGAAATTTGTTCCCTCTAAGGAAGGTGAAGGTCAATATCCATGGGCTGATGTTCAAGAATAGTAGGAGGAGGATAATTGGTTCCTCCTAGGGATACCTCACAGGAAGTAAGTGCAATTTGTACCTGTTCTCGGATAGAAGTAGTAATTAAGGTTTAGAGGTCTGAATGTCCATTGGGATTGTTGAAGAGCTCGAGTTGTTTATGGTTTATGTGTTAAGCTTTGTATGTACTTCAGGCATAACAAGGTTAGGAAAATTTGCTTCGAGTAAGAAGTCCAAAAGGAACGCTAGTAGAAGGTAAAGAGGTGTTAAGAGAGAATATATAAGCAACCTGGGTGGAAACATGTTGTCCGGAGGATATTCCATCTCTGGGAATGGAGTCACGGATATCATGTGCTGGGGGAAAGTTCTAGTTGTCAGGAGACTTCGAAATCTTACTAGTCTTTCAAAGTAGATGAGAAGTGATATGATTCGGGAATTTAAATGCTTCATCTACACTAAGTTCTCACAGTCGGTGTCAATTGAAGAGTAGATATTTGAGCTAAGGTCAAATATATTCTCCTAAGGTAGATGTTATAATTCTGTTAATAAGCTTCTTCGTATTGAGTTTAAGACTAACCAAATTTCCTTCTTTTACTTGAGGTGAGGCCTAACTTCTTAATGAGGATTTCCTGAGCTTTGTTCTGGTACCTAAAAGTGTAGGCAGGAGTTTGCCCACAAACTCTTCAGTACCTAAATCCAGATTTAATGTAAAGAAAAGTACAATGTACTTAATAAAATGTATTTAGTAGAATACTTAATATAGAGAGAGAGTCAAATATATTTTTAACTGATAAGTAACAGCATTTATACTATATAATAAAAAAATTTATACCATAATGATATGTACAAATACATACTTGGACCAAATTCAAAACCACGTGCTAATAACTTGCCAATAACTCCGGTTGTAACCACAGATACTATAGTATAATGTAGCGGTGATAGGACCTTATATAACCCTCCATAATTAAAATAAACGCCCGAATGATCACGGATTTGGAGATTGCCAATTCACCATACAGACGGACAATAGAGTCCCTTCCTAGATTGTCCGCTCGGCACAGCACATGTGAGAGATTACCAGATTTGGAGTTCGACTCTCTCTCTCTCTCTCTCTCTCCACTCCGATCCCTTCCTCCGCCGGCGGCGGCGATCATACAACTCATATATACATACATACATACATACTATCCAGGTCAGAACCCCCATCTCTCTCCAACGCACTCCTATCCAAATGCTTCTTTGTATTAGCTTACATTTTCCATATATCTTATTTATTAGCATCTCTCACCGATGTTAATTTCTACACTCTTTTATTTACAATTTTACATCTGTGATATTGATTTCCCATTATTGCTCATTCTTGCGTCTTTTTTTCTTCCATTTCTGCGTCTGATGAGTAGGTCTAATAAGTCACAGGCCTGGGAAAAGAAGTAGTAACTATTTTCAACACTAAGTTTTAATTCCTATTTCTCAAACTTGAAATTACAGGCTGGTATATAAAGAATGCTCACACCAGATTCCGTAAACATAAAGTACTGGGGAAGAACGATATTCCCTAGTTACAGGAGGATTGTATCAAATCCTTTTTTAAGAGATTGAATAGTGTGTGGATACACTTAGAGCACAAATGAGAGATAGGTCATCGGATTGCAAAACAGGAACGGAAGTGGAGCGTGAGAGTGTCACACCTGTTGGCCAAACATCTGTAACATCGGGAGCGGGGTGCGGGAGTAGATACGCCTCTTTCCATGAAGGATTTAGGTGACCTTGGATGGGAGTGCCTTAAATTGTCTTACACGACAATGTTATGCCAATCTCTACAAATATTTATTTCCAAATATATTTGGCTTGATTTTATTCTCTAAATTGTGCTTGTTGATGAGTGATAACTCTCTTAAATTAGGATAGTATTTGAGTAGGTGGATTGGAATGCTGAGATAGTATGTAGTCTATGTACTACGTCATCGACTTGCGCAAAAGTTAAATCTTAAGGTTTTGAAAACAATGGCAATGAGACTTGAAAGTAGGCATCCTATTTGCTCCTATTTATTATGGATGAGATCTCCTGCCAAGTTAGTCTTTTTGCTCGATGTAATTACGATGTTAATTTTGTAATGCTTTTTTCCATTAAAATAAAGTAAACTAGAACCTCTTTGAAATGTTAATTAAATGGCCATCACCACATTTGTATTTGAAATATGGAATTATGGATAATCCAGCCAAAGTAATAGGAATGAGATCTAACACGATTTCAAATGGAAAAAGTAAAAAAAAAAAAAAAAAGATAGGGAACTCCAATCCATCAACACTGGATAGATCCTTACTTAGATCAAGTTCAAATGTAACATATCTCCGCAGCCCTACTTAAGCTGTTTCAGATAGCAAGATGACCAAATTGCTGATTTCAAATGCAAATTTTAACTAAGATGTCATAATTTGACGGTCACAAATAGCTCCTCCCAAAAATTAAAAAAATTTAATCTTATTGTACCACTGATCCGGTCAATGTTGAATAATGTGTGCAGGCTTGTAGAACATAATTGATACAGGCCCTTGCATTAAGGACGAAATTTGGAATTCAAATCTTAGGTCAGTTTCAATTAGCTTTATGGATTAGTTGGATAGACAATTAATTTAGAACATCAAACAGCGTGGTAGATGTTTAGGCATTCACTCTCTCGTGTACTATTTACACAATATTTCTTATGCGGTGATTGAATTGATGTCTATTGTAGTAGTTAACCTGTTGACGTGCCTGTTGGATAGCTTTCGGCTTAGTCCTTCATTTGTGCAGATTAAGGAAGTCGCGGTGAATGGTTTAAAGCTTTAACTTTATGACATCTCTTCTACCTGCCAGTTGGCTAGAAAACCACAGGGGTTTTATTTTTCAAGTG
The DNA here is from genome assembly GCA_001753735.1 of Embelia ribes. Taxonomy (NCBI): domain Eukaryota; kingdom Viridiplantae; phylum Streptophyta; class Magnoliopsida; order Ericales; family Primulaceae; genus Embelia; species Embelia ribes. The sequence goes on along the minus strand of MKEJ01098448.1, from coordinate 4,908 downwards.
CAAATTCTGCTCACAATTTTAAATCTGCATCATAAGGAGCACATGATGGGGGGTACTTTTATTCCTACTAATGGAAAAACAGAAGATATGCCTCTTCTCAGAGATCTTTTCATGGTTCTTTTATTGATGGTATGGAGGAGAACAGTTTAGGCAGACCAAATAGCTAAGCTATCCATGGAAGATGTTTATATTTGGAGTTCTTATATCAATTAGATAACTATAATGTATTAGTGTTGCATAAAACGTCGTTAGCTGTGTAGAGTGCATGATATTTTGTTGCTGATAGGCTGTTTAATGCCACCTTTGAATTATGCATTTGAAGCATATTGATAATATTCAGTCTTTGTGTGCTTTTCTTTCGTTTTACTGATTTAAATACAGGTAGCAAGTGCTTTGAGTTTTTTATAAACACATTCCAGATAAAAGAATCACTGAAATGTGGTGTTGATGCATAAAATTGTCAACATTTTACTGCATGTGGCTGGTTTATGATTGTTTCCAGAATTTCATTTTAATTATCTTCATTAAAGGGGTGTTTCTGTTAACAATACTCTCTTATTTCCATCTTAGATCTCCAACAGGATGTCTGGCCAAACCCAGCGCTTGAATGTTGTCCCAACTGTCACTATGCTCGGGGTAATGAAGGCCCGCCTTGTCGGAGCTACAAGAGGTCACGCTCTCCTCAAAAAGAAAAGTGATGCTCTAACAGTACAATTTCGACAGATCCTCAAGAAGATTGTTTCTACAAAGGAATCCATGGGGGAAGTAATGAGAACCTCCTCTTTTGCCCTCACCGAGGCCAAGTATGTTGCTGGTGATAACATCAAGCATGTTGTCCTCGAAAACGTCAAGACCGCAACCCTAAAAGTTCGATCTAGGACAGAGAATGTTGCAGGCGTAAAGCTCCCCAAGTTTGCGTATTTTCACGAGGGAGAGACCAAAAATGACTTAACCGGATTGGCTCGAGGAGGCCAACAGGTGCAAGCTTGTCGTGGTGCTTATGTAAAAGCCATTGAGCTTCTTGTTGAGCTAGCGTCTCTGCAAACGTCGTTTCTGACCCTCGATGAAGCGATTAAAACTACCAATCGTAGGGTTAATGCTTTGGAAAATGTTGTAAAGCCGAGGATAGAGAATACAATTACATATATCAAGGGGGAATTGGATGAGCTGGAAAGGGAAGATTTCTTCAGGCTCAAGAAGATTCAAGGGTACAAGAAGAGGGAAGTCGAGAGGCAAGTTCAAGCTGCAAAACAGTATGCAGAGGAGAAAGAGGCTGAAGAAATGTCTTTGAAGAGAGGCGTTTTGATGAATACCGCTCATAACCTGTTACCGGTTGGAATGCAGAAAGACGAGGATATAATTTTCTGAGTATGGAAGTCAAATTCTGCCTTCTTTACGTATCTGTAGAATGCAGAAGAGGACATAATTGCCGAGTTAGGGAGGTTTGATTCTGTTTCTCGTTTTCTGGGATTTCCTTTGCTGGCTAAATATATGTTGTCAGAGTCTGTTCTTTTTTTGGAGGGTGGTATGTAATGTTCCAATAAGCCTACATGTATAATTTTCTTGTGGGTGTACTTAAAAACCATAAATTTTTCTAGTGGCTTTAATCTAATTGCTTCGACAATTTTTTTAAAGTTAACTCATGTATCCATGTTTTCAACATTACCGTATGCCTAGTGTGGAAATGTTTTATTTCGGCAAGTAACAAGGAAACTTAGAAGCTCCTTTTCTGGATAAAGAAAAACCAGAATATGCATTTGTTAATGTTGGGAGAAATACAGGGACAATGCTCTCAAGTTAATTGTTAGCAACTTCCTAAGAACTCAGATTGGGTATTTTTATTCTCTTCGTAAACTATCCAAATGCAGGCCTGGTAATAGACTTTGTGAGGTTTAGTTACAGCTTTTAAGTTCAAAATCTTTTGCTTATTTGCTTAAAAAAAATCGGATTACGTTTGGCTGTCTTATTTTTAAGTTGAGATTTTTGTTGTTTTGGTTTAAATAAATTGTAATTTTCAGCATGATATTTTTTGTTTAAAGGCTACAACCAAACGAACCCTTTTATTTATCTTCGTCCATGTATATTCTTACGAGGTAAGCTCACTAGAGCTATCTGTTAAAAGCTCACAAGAGACATGTTAAGCAACTGAATGGAGCCTTGTATTCAATTGATTTAGCTTGTCTGCTTGTACCTTTGCTAGTGTTCTTTGTTGACGTGTTATATTTATGACATTGCCTATCCGATGAAAGGCAAAGGTCACGATATTTGTAGAACTTTTCAAACTAAGATAACGCGGGCACTTCTTCCGAGTTTAGATAATGAGCTAAACGCTGGACAATTTGCAAAACTGTAAGTTTGAGAGCTCTATCAGATGTTACAATTTTAAACTTCTGAACTCGTAATAGCCAATAGATTTTTCAGTTATCTAATCTGATTTAGCATACCAAATTTTCTGCTTGACTGTCTCAGGTGTGAACTTTGAAAACGATAACATAACACTTTATTGTAAGGTTATTTTTAACACATCATTAGAGAGTAGTAAAATGCTTATAACATGACCATATTCTTGTCAATAGAAAAGTTTACTTACTGTTTCATAGTAGACTGCAATTCTACATGCCAACAAACTTGAATACACTCTTTTAACCTATCAGCTAACCTAAAATACAGGAGAAACTGAAAACAATCTTAGCAAATAACTGAAGTAAACCCAAAATCTTTGGAGGTGAATATACCCATAGGGTTTGTTTAGTTGCAACTTTTAAGCAAATAAGTCAGTTTATTTATGACTAAAAAAAAAATTTGATGCATTCAGCTTAAAATATGTAGCTTATTTAGACCAAAATAGCAAATAAGTCATGCTTAAAAGTTAAGTATTAAAATACGGTCTAATTTTTAAGCAAGTAAACTGAAAAACTAAAGTTTGTAAGCTGCAACGAAAAAAGCCCATAGTTTAACTTGAGTGAGCAATTAGGATATTCACTTGTAGTTGTTCCTCACAGTAGCCCGCATTCCACTTCTTCACGATCATTTGCCCTCTTAGAGCCATCTCAAGGCATATGGGGGCGACTAGAATGGGACCTTTTTTTTATATATTTTCCTAAAATGAGCTCGGTTTTTTCTTTGGGGCACAAAGTACTTCATTAGCAAATTGTATTATTAGATTATGTAAAATAAAATAAAATAAAAAATCCATGGAAGAATTTTACCTGTCGCAGTGACAAATTATCATGTGTTGCTTTGTTGACAATGATATTAATAAAGGTCTCTTGATAGGTAAAACAAGGTTTTATGGTCTTTTTTCTCATTTTCATGTTTATATTTCTTTTAACACTCTTCTTTGTAACAGTTTAAAAGCTGTTAAAAATGGCTATTTTAAAAAATTTAGAAGAATTAAATAGTAAACAAAGTTTTGGTACATGAAGTTTTTTTACAATAAAATGTGCTCTTTTAGTGTTCTAGCGATAAGATGGATGAGATTTAAATTTATATGCCAATAGTAGTTGATGACAAATAAAATATGCAATGGCAATATTGCATTTCATTACAAATATAGAAGCATCAACCATAAGAAATCGGAGTTCATGGATGGATTAATAGTTTACTGAAGGGGGTTATAATTATTCTATAATTTTTTTGGACCAAAATTTACAGTATACAATTTTTTGTTTGTAATTTTATTGTTAAATTATAGCTTAAATTTTTATTTTGTTTTATTTTATTTATGTAAGTTCATTGTAACACCCTACTTTTCGAAACTAAAATTTAGAAATCAAACAGAATTTCTTTGAGCGAACTCTTCCTCCACAATTCAAGACTGTGAATATAGATTTTTTACAAGATAACCTCTCCCTCTCTACTCTACAAGCTTTCATACAATTCAATAACAAATTTAGTTACAAAACAGTTTACATTTTAGCTACTGGGCTTAACCGCTTTCTCATGCTGTTGCAGGCCCAATACATTCATAGTCTTATCTTGGCCGAATTAACACTCTATGACGTTATATTGGGCCCAACTTTGTGACCCAATTGGCAGCCTGATCAGTGGTCACACATTTGACCCCACACGTAGCCCTGCTGGCCACCACTTCCATTTAGGGTTTGTTCATTTACACTTAGTTCACTTCTCAGTTCTTCTTCCTCATTATGTAGCCTCTCTCTCTCTCTCTCATCTCTTTTCTCTCTCCAGTTCGTCACCGTCAGAGCCACGCCCTAACAACCTTCAAATTTTATTTTTGTAGCTTCTTTTTTTTTTTTTTTATAAGTTTTTGGATTACCCTTATGTGCACCTTCTCAAGAAAAAAAGGATGAATCCGGATACTGAATTATCAGACTTGACCACTCTATTTGTAAATCATGTATCACGAGGTTTGAGATTCTAATTAACCGATGATTTAGAAATTATTTACCCAATATATGCAAAAGAAATAATAATCCCAACAAGTATGCTAATAGAAAAAAAATTTACACTAATTAATTCAACACTAGGAAAACAAGCCAGTGTCAATTTCAATTTCCAAACACCCAACGTTTAAATAACCTTCAAGACAATCGAATTTTATAAAAATTAATCCGATCATTCAAACGATCAAAGACAACCAAGAATCAGAGAATAACTATGAGGATAGAGCAAAGTAATGATAATTAAATTATAACTAAAAAAGTTTAAGAAGGTATTCTCCCCCATCCATAAAAAAATAGGTTCAGTTTATAAAATTGAATTGAATACAAAGAAATTAATAATCACTAGTTTTCCTAAAACATCCTCATTAAATAAAAGAGTTTTTTTTAGAATGTAAAAATATGATATTAAATAAAATTATTTAATTAAAATTGATTCTTGTTTTAATTTCTAATAAAAAAAAGTGGTCTATATATTGGTGCAGAGAAAAAAGAAATAAATTAT
>MKEJ01098439.1:0-11064 GCA_001753735.1 Embelia ribes | reverse complement strand
TTTTAGATTCTTTGGATAACTTGCACGATATTGTGTTGTTAATTGTAGGATGAAGAGGAGAGGAAGAGGCTTGCTTGTATCTTTTCATACATTACTCATCTAATCAAGTTCAAGGACAAGCATTCAATGGAAGGTGTTGATTCTGTGAAGTATCACAAATTCCCGAGCATCATCCATCAAAAATTTTCCACCATGTTTGCTCCTTCAGAGAACAAAAGGCTTCCAGAAGAGAAGAAGGATCTTCTCATTAGCTATACCTTGGTTCTCACTCTATTTGCCGATGGATTTGATACGAACCCTTCGGACATTGCCAAGGATTTGAGAATGAGTGATATGAAACTAAGGCCCCATTTCGAACACTTGGGTTGCAAGAAACATATTCGCGAGGGGGCCTTGAAGTTCGAACTACAAGTGCCATTGGAGTTCCCAAAGCTAAGGCCAAAGAGGAGGAGGTAGTTGGGTTTTCCTTTTCTTACCGGATCAGTTTTTGTTGTTTTCCGACTAGTTATGTTGTGTAAGTGGTAATTTTTGGCTTTTCAAGTTTACTTTGAGGTTAAATTTTTATGAAAACTCTGTTTGAAATCATCTTGACGGATGGTTAAATTATACTGTTTGCAAGTTTCATGTATTTAAAAATTTGATATTCCGGATACTATTATGGGCTTGGGTTTGATTGCAACTTATAACTTATAACTTTTCTAACTTAGAAAGTTTTTGATGGTTCAGCTTTCAAGACGAGCTTATTTACTGTTTTAGTCTTAATAAATTAGAAGATTTAAGTTCGATGAGTTCAATTTTTGTTTTTCCGGTAAAAATAAATAGAATTATTTATTTAAACTCAGCGACCAAACCAAGATTGCCCTTTCTTTATCACGAAAATCATTACATCAGCCTTTAATCTATGATTCTGCCCGTTTCAACAATTCATACAACAAATGATTTAAGGAAGAGAGTACTGACGAGTTCGAATTATCATGACAGACTTGACATTCTCACAGATTTTCTAGATACGCCATTGCAATAATTGAAGAATAAATATACAAATGCTCCACGGGACAGCCTACTTTTACGATAATTCCGAGTGCACAGCAGATATGTCATTTGAAATCACCAGATGTTTTCATATTCTTGGTAATTTGTTCGATTCGACAACAATCAATCTCGTATCAATGAAAAATCAGAAAGATCATTAATCCATGATTGAGATTCCGTTTGCACAGCCATAACTTGAAATACCATAATATCTGAGACTTAAACATATCACTATACTGTAAAGTTTCTACAATACAGTCTCACTCTAGTCTTATACATTGGTGGTACATAAAGTAAAATGAATGAACCAGGTTATATCTAATATGAAAGTTAAGTTTGTACTCTAAAAGAAAGGGTAAAAAGAGATTAATATCATCATCATGATTTGGTCTTGAACTTCCTATGAGCTTTTAGGTCCACAACTATGACAGAGACATTGTCTTTACTACCCTTTTGAAGAGCCAAGATAGAGAGGTAATCGGCCGCTGCTTGTGCAGCTGGGTCGATCCCTAAGCCCCTCTCTCCAAGTGAGCCATCCCCATTCTTCTTGTGCCAGAGTAAAATCCGTTTTCTAGCAACTTCGCACGCTTCGTTGTTTGTCATCACGTCCCACAAGCCATCGCTAGCCAAGATGAGGCACTCGTCCTCTCTTGTCCGGGGGATAAACGCGACCTCTGGTTCGGGTATAATCCATGGTTTCAAATATCTATCACCTGTGAGAAGACAGGCTTTAATAGGTTTCAACATGACAAAAACAAGTTGTAGGTGATGTCATCAGCAAGGAGATAGATACAAACAACTATCAAGGACATCATCAACAAATGAAGGTTAAATGAAACATAAAGAAACGAAACCTCGGGTCTGAACTTCAACCTATCACTGAAAAAAATGGCAGACAAATTGGAAACTGCTTTGAGAGTCCTTGCCTACAAATAGGTTTTTCAACCAACCAATCTATCTACATCATTACAGAAGAAAGATGAACTAGTAGTTTAACTAAACCAGGCATTTTACAAATTGGCCACCGACTTCGGGCTGGATATCTAATAGTCCCGAAGGAAGCTTTGTGATCACATTTCACCACCATTTATGTAAAATCCGGAGTACTTGAACCATAATCACGAGTCATCCAAGAACAATAATAATAATAATCAAGATCTTCACATGCTATCGCTCATGAGAGGAAGAAAAAGAAGAGAGGAATTGAGGACACCTACCTATAGATCTTGACACTGCAAGAACACCGAAAACACGATGCCCGTTCCACTGTATCACCTTCCCTCCAGATGCTTCAATTCTTTCATATTCATCCCCTCGATTTGGCTGACAAAATAGAAAATTAACATTGTTTGACAAGACATACTTTTACTTATTATTCTTCACTTTATTTTTTTCCATTTTCTAAATCCACCATAGAATTTAAAATTTAATGAACTAAAGGATATTGAGACCTTACTTTATGATCAACTGATAATGCCATGGGTTCTTTCCCACGATAAAGCACTGCTCTCGAGTCACCACAGTTTGAAACTATAATATGAGACGAACTTATTAACGCCACTACAGCAGTAGATCCAACAGTTTCCGGGGCTATAGGGTCAGAGCTAACACCTGATGTATCTACACTATCACCTACAAAACCTCTTTTAGCTTTCCCTCCAACTTCATCGTCCACTTTCTGGAAACAACGGGTAAAGGCTTTTTGCCACTCAACTTGCTGACCATCCTTCATATTTCCATCTACGGTACCACATACACTGTCATCTAACTCCTCGGTTAAAGCGAAATGGATGCGTTCGCAACAATAGTTAGCAACCTGAAGATAAAGTTCATTTGATTCAACAAGAAAGTCGGATAAGGAACTATACATCCATCGCTGTGAATTAGGAATAATGAACAACAAAAAGGTTGACGAGACTTCCGGTTAATCTTGAAGAGTAGAACATATGTAAATTATGTTAATTAATAACTAGCATAAATTTTCAAACCCTTTTGGTTATGCCAAGGAAATAAATCTAATGGAAAGCGATCAGAACATTTAGTGCAAGTTAAGGAAAATGATCAAACTATCAAAGCAGCCAATGTGTCACTTTGTTCGTGAAACAATCTCAGTTAAAAGCAAAACGACAAAATCGAAGGAACCTTCTTATAATCTGAGATAATAACAAGAAGGAATGAATAAATGGCAAGAATAATCCTTCCACAACAAGTAATAACGACAAAATGGGAAGCTAATGAATAGAAGCACGCACTAAGGCATAGTTTGGGAATGTGGGTACCTTTGATAATCCCCTTCTGAAAACTATTTTTCAAAATTGATTCTAAAAGCAGGTATAATCTTGGTGTTTAGTAAAAAAATTTTAAAAATTTCTTTGATAGGTATTTTAGTATTTGGTATAGTGGTGCTTTTGATTGGAAAAAGACAAAAATGGGAAGGGGGAATGTAACAAATATAATTGAGGTTACTTAGGTAATTAATGATCGAAAATGCAAACACGGCTTTTGAAAGCACTCCTAAGCTGCTTCAAAAGCACCCTTAAAAAAGAAAAAACAACTCATAAAAAACAAGTGTTTTAAAGTTTACCAAATACCACTTTTTACAAGTTTCAAGGGGCAAAAAAAGCAGCAACAAGTTGGGAAAAACAATCCCAATCTTGCCCTAAGAGTCTTGTGCCATTCGAAGTAATGGGAATAGAAAACCAAACACCTAATACAATTGTTATCCATAATAATAAGAAACGGACAATAGTGTGCAGTTGCAAAAGTAGAATTGTAATCCGTACGACCCTTTTAAGAAAAGAAGATTCACAAGAATCAGCAGAACATTAAAAAAGAAGTTCAAAATAAAAGAAACCATCCCTTTTAATCAAATCAAGAAATCCTAGAAATGATCGCATTTAACGTTAAATAAGCCTCGAAGAAGTAAACCACGCCCAAGCAACGTCAGTCAATTCCAGAAGAATAACTAACTGAGTTTCCAAAACCCTTTTGGTGATATTAAAGGCAAGATTTCTCTAGGAAAAGGGATCAGGATATTCAATTTTGATCTTAAATATAATTAAAGCAGGCAGCATAAACTCTCTTAGCGAAATGTTCTGAATAAAGACAAGACGACAAACTTGAAAGAGCCTTTACAATCCGAGATGACGTCAAAGGGAATGAATGACATACGACCAATCATCCCTCCACAAGGTAAGCTACTTATGAGCCTTGTACAATAGAGGGAAAACAAGGCAAATAACTGAGATTACTGTATTAGCGAGAATGGAACAAAAGAGTGCAACTCAGAGTTCGTTTCATTGCAGTTTTTAAGCAAATAAGCTAGTTTATTTATGTAAAAAAAAAAAAAAAACTTAGGCCAAAATAACAAAGAAACTCATCTTAAAAACGAGGCAGCATAGGCAGCCAAATGCAGTCCGGATTTTAAGCAAACATGCAGATAAGTTGGGGCTTAAAAGCTTCAATCATAACTGCATGCTACAAATACTCGTTTAAGAAAGACAAAAAAACTAAATGCCATTGAACCCACATGCTTAGTCAGCTTATTGATTCATAAATCGTTTAGAAACTCATCACTTCTCAAATAGGCAAACAAACTAGTTTTGGAGGAAGGGCATTTATTACCTGGGAACCCCCATGGCCATCATACACACCGAAGAAGTGTGTTGTTATATGAGTTAAGCTCCGGCTCAAACCGTTGATTGCGTGATCGCCTACAAACATCTTGATAGGGACCTTCATAAACCTCGGAACAGCCGCCACAGCATCTTCCATCTCCGGCCTCTTCCCACCAATCGAGACTGAACCCCAAAGCGGTACCCACTCCAGCTCAAACACACTCTTGATCCTTCCATTAACCATTTGATTCTTTTCTACCTCGCACGGGTTTGCAGCCATTGTCAAAAGGTCAACAGTTGACTTCTCCACGACGCTGGGACCCACTAAACTAATAACCTTACTCACAATCTCACCCTTTTCAGTCTCCTCTATTTCAACCGCAAGCGGCAGGCCGGTGTCGCAACACGTGCCCAAAGGTAAAATCTCCTCAAATTTACGTGCATCTTCCTCGTTTTCAATACAACTACTCTTGCTCTTGGGCGTTGTATCTAAAATATCCTGTTGTCGCCCTGACTCTCCTATTATTTCTGTCATAATAACATCATTAGCCTCGTCTTCCTCCGAGCATTTATTATCATGATTAGGAATATGATCTATAGGAGGATCTGATAACAAGGTTACTGCTTCTGTTAAGAGTTTGAGTCGGGTGGGTTCCACAGGGTTATCGCAAATCGGATTATTCGAACTTAGGGTAACGGCGACTGCAGGAAACATCTCTTCCATGAACCCTCTTTCCCCCCTTATTTTCCTCTCCTTTACAAACAAAATTACAAACTAACTAATTTCCAGCCTCCTCAACTTTGAAATGATATCAATGTTATATCCTTTCTCCAACCTTTCGAAATACATTCAGTATACAATTTCCAGGGTTCCAACACATCCTCTTCATCGCCATATAAAATCTCGAAAAAAACCAATTTAAGATGAAGACTAATATAGACAGAGGCTACATGAGGCGGTCGACCCCAAAATTCTCTTTGCTTTTCAGTTTCAAGGGAAATTGAATGTGAGAATAGGCTGAATATGATCAATCAAAACCCTAAAAGGGGTTTTAACAGATCTGCTGATCAAGAACAGATCTAATAGGCTATATTTAGAGTTTCGAAAGATATACCCATAAAATAGAACTTAGCAAATTCTCAAACACACCCTATTTTAGGAAAATCCAGCACAAGTACACTAGCAAATTCTAACTTTTACAACCAACCCTTAAATACACAAAACCAGAAATAGACAACAGCAAAACCCTTATCCAATCTCAATAGTGAACAAAAGAGGCTCATCAGAAAATAACAATATAGGAAAAAGAGAACCTTTTTCACCAAAAATCACAAGCCAAACCCTAAAAAAGATTTGTCACATCACAAAAATCTTAAGTTTCTTGGATCTGAGGTAACAAATCTCAGCCTCACAACTTATGACTTCACTTTCTCTATACAAACGCGTCCCAACAAGTAATCATCACTTGACAGATTTACATACTGATAGAATCATACACTTGTGGGCTTTACCAATTCTATCTAATTTGTAAAGACCCTCAAAACCCAATTGAAATTGAACCAAAAGTAATTGTGGGTAAGAATTGAAATCTATCTACTTGCCAAATGAAGGAACCCAATTAGTTGCTGAGAATTTCTTTTGTTATTATTATTATTTTGATATTCTTGATAAAATAGAGAGAAGGGTTATGATAAAAAGAAATGTTTTTTACTACTATTTGGGTGAGTATAGCACACTATACTTTTTTAGTGCCACGTGTTGGCTCAATTATCCAGCTTTCAATCAATGCTATGGGACTGAAAATGGAAACATGTGGACTCTCTCTCTCTCTCTATCTCTCTCTCTCTTTCTCTCTCTCTGAGTCATGCATTTCTCATGAAATCAAGAAGTGGGGCACGTGTAAGTGGATGGCAGGTGACAAAATGTCACACTTTAGAAAAGGGATTAATTGGGTAAATTACACTTTTTCCCCTTGACGTTTCTGATTATTTCTATTTACCTCCTGGGAATACGAAATTACACTTGTCCCCCTTTTTACAATTCAAGTTTTGTTACCCTTACTTTATACCTTATTTTATTAATTTAGAAGCTTAAAATACATAAAAATTATCATGCCTAAAGAAAATTGTATTATATTTATTTATACAATGGGTTTGTTTAATAACTTATAACAAAGAACTATAAAAAGGGGTACTATTTAAGGAATATTTTAGTAATTTATTGAGTTAGTATTTAGAAATAATCTTAATTTCAGTTTGCTCCGAAAATGTTTGGGTTAAAGTGCAATAATATAGAACTTCATGGGGGGGACATTAATTTCAAAGATCTCAGGGAGTTTTCTGAAATTAGCAGAAACGTATGAGGTAAAGTGTAACTTACCCTAAAATGTAATACAAAGTCTGGTCAAACCCATCTAATCATCCCCTAATTATAGCTCAAAGATTTTCTTAAAGAATCAAATCTAAACAACTTTTTTCCACTTCACATTAAAATCTAATTTAATTATTTCTGATAAAAATATCAGCAAATTTTTTGGACTTTGTCAGATTTCTTGGTACGATAAACTACTTTGTAAAATAAACAATTTAATTTTTGGCCTATGCCATCTCTTGTTGATAGAAACAAATATATAGTACAGTTGCTGAGGAATCAAATGACTAGATTACTAGATCCACGCTAATTACCATCTTTCTTGAACTATTCTTTAGTTAAGGTAATACAGTACAAAAATTATTTTAAGACACATTTGATGAAATAATTTATTTAAGATTTCAATTGGTCCCATAATAAGTTCCCATAAACAAATGCTAGTAACACATCATCTATGTCTTCTGTTCAACACTATGATTCAATCAAGTAATATTTTGATATAAGTTCCGATAAGGGATCTGATTCAATATAATAAATTAAATCTAAGAATTTAATTTTTATTCACTATCACTTTAGAAAATCAATACACCATCGGTCTTGGATAAAAAAATATATGTCTAATTTCTACATATGATAATAACCACAAAAGCACATATATTATTCATCCAAATCAGCTGGTACATGAAAACTCAGAAGCCATCGATGGACTAAAATTAAATTCTAAATCTAATCGGTCTAACCCAGGAATTAATTATGATCATATGTCAAATGATGCCAAATAAATTGTTAATCCTCCCACAGGCACCGTTTTGATCTTCAGTACATGGCATGTCAATTCGTTTAAGAAGAGTGGTTACTAAATTCTTAATGGCATGGTAGCATTAGTTTAATAAAGTCTATATATACAAGATTGTTATAAATCATATTAGAAAGTAAATATAATAATTTTTATAAATCATATTAGAAAGTAAATATAATAATTTGCAGTAAAGTAAAATATGAAATCAAAATTTACGTGATTCAGTCTCAAGTTAAAACATGTTTAACTTAGGCCTAATTCAGGGAGCTAATATTTTACAGAAATCGAGAGATTACAAATGATATAATATGTAAAATAAAACTGAAAATCTAGATTAAGCTAAATCTACCATGTCTCTTATTTTCTCTCTTTTTTTTTTATCCCTTTATGCGCATAGTGCTTTCTTTTGTATCTTTTTCTGTATGAAGAAATGAGCAAACGATGCTCAATTTATAGGCAGATTTCGGCGACAACGGTATGATAAAAATAAATGAATGGGCTCTATCCTTGTATCAGTCACAGTGACATTCAATTATTTGTAACAAAAACATCAAAATCATTTTTTCAAAAGGTTAAGAAACTATAGCATGACTAAATTGACAGTCCCAAGGAAACTTAGTTCAAGACTTTTTATCATTTTTCAAGACATTAAAATCACTTGGATATACTTATAAGTTCACACATTTGCAACATAATAAATATTATTTCGAAAAAACATTAAATAGCAACTCATGGAATTTTGTCAACCAGACAAGACGTAGCATAATCGCATTCATCAAGTTAAGTTATCGGGATTACCTAACCGTAAATATATTTCTAATAAGCATATTTTAATTTTTTTTATAAGTCATCGTGGCTGACAAATGTAAATATCTCATGCTACAAATATATCATATATGTGTACTTCATATTTATGACGTACTCCACATCTATATAAATACCAAAAAATACAAGAGCTTTCAAACTAAGGATTTATTCCATTTCATTTCTTAAATTATAAATATTGAATGAGAAATATGCTATATTAGTTATTTTTATTTTACTATATTTCTAGAAAACTTTTTTTAGAAATGTTAGAGTAGATTTTTCAATTAAAAAAAATAAATTATTCGTAATTTCTCTAATAAAAAAATATTTTTTTCAAAAAAACTTTAAAACCCCAGTTAAGATTGATTTTTTTTATATTTTATTACATCATAAATAGTTATTCGAATAATTTTAAAAAAAATTTATAAAAAAAACTAGTGTGATCAATTTTCAAAAGATAAATTTATAATAAAAAATGAATTTTTATAAAATGAGAAAAGCGGACAGCTCAATTACTCGTATTTTAGGAACTTTCCTCTAGCAATAACAACAAGGGCATTTTAGTAAAAACACCAGCAGTAGGTGAGTTGCAGCTATAAAACTCGCGAGAAACTGAAATTGTCGTAAGTGAGACCCACCGATCATGTGCTCTGCACGTGATAGTTTGCGTCTTACACTCTCTCTATTTCTGTCTCTCCTTTGACTAATAAACCCAACGCTTAAACCATGTTCGCAAACAAGACAGCCTGGCAAAGTAAAAGGTTTAATTACATAAAATGTACTTCATGGTTTAAATTATGACGGTAATAGCACATAGTTTAGAAAACGGGTCGGATTTGGCTCCCAAAGATTCACAAGAATTGACATTGTTAGTCCTTGCATGATTTTACCTTTGTATGAAAAATCTTAACAAGGCTAATTACATCCTATTTGAGCTTGAACACTTTAATATGATTATCAATTTATAGTTACATATTTTAAATATAGAAATCATATTGTATGGAAAATAGTAAGAAGAAACCGTGTCCTTAAAAAAAATATAAGCAAATGAAAAAGTATGAAATTGTAAGTAATTGAATAAATTATATATGACTCTATCTGAAAATTAGTAAATTATATTAAAAAGATATAACTTGAAATAAAATACTTTTAGTGAAGCGATAAATAATTAATTATTATACTAATTGATTAAACGTGATTTTGTTTTTCAATTTGCGCGTTTCCTAATTGTAAGGAAACTTCTAAGAAGTGAATTTCCAGTAAATGTTCAAAAGCTAAGAGATTCCGTAACAAAATTGAGAAAATGAATTTATCAGACCCAACAAAGTTTCTGATACTTGTTCAAACGTACTATGATTATTACAATTGAAACTATATGGACCAAATTAAATTGTGTTGAAACTACAGGGAAATTAGTGTAATTAACCATGGCGTAAAATTCCGAGCACTTAGATTGACGTAATTACCCTCCTCCCCCACGATCACCACTAGAGGACCCCACAGCAATTAAACCCCCCTCAATTTCTTAATTCCTATTTATTTTTAAATAAAATTACTCCAAAAAAATAATAATAATAGAAAACCCAGCAGACAGAACAGAAATAAACCCACAATTCTTAATTCCAAGTATTAATTTTTTTAATTACACAAATAAAAAAAACAAAGAAAAAAGAAAAACCAGAAGACAGGATATGATAAAACTCAAATTTCTTACCAATTAGCTTTTTAATTATCCAAATAACGAAACAAAATAAAGAAGACCCAGGAAAGAGGACATCACATAAATAAATCCATAAATTTTTAATTCCTACTTAGTTTTTCCAATTACGGTAATTACCCAAAAATAATTAAACCCACAAATTTCTTACTTCCTATTATTATTTTCTTAATTACCCAAATAAATATATAATTATAATAATAAAAAAAAGAAAAAAGAAAAAAAATAAAAAACCTAGAACAGAACAGAACAGAACAGATCCATCACCACCGATCTCTGCATCTTATACATTACGCGTTGAACTTTCAACGCTTCACTACCACTCTCTCTCTCTCTCTATCTCTCTCTACCCACCGATCCCCACCGACACTTTCCCAGCTGGGTTTCTCTCTCAAGAAACGAATCAATTGAATTCATCCACCAAATTTCTTATACAATACTTCATATACATACATACATACATATAATTGTTCTGTTTGCACGTCATTTTCATTGCTCTGTTTCTTATATGTGTGAGAGAAAGCTCTGAGTTTTATCTCTCTCTCTCTCTCTCTCTCTCTCTCTCAGAGATTGGGAGCTTCTGGGTTTTGTATATGTATCTATATTGAGTGTGTTTGTAGAGAGAGAGAGTGATGGATACGAGGGGAAGACTAATTGCAGGTTCACACAACAGGAATGAGTTACACATCATCAATGCTGATGAGATTGGCCGAGTAAGTGA
>MKEJ01098438.1:0-12321 GCA_001753735.1 Embelia ribes | reverse complement strand
CTGTGAGATTATATATTACGTACTCTGATAATTATTTGTGATGGGATGAGATGGACTTATATATTGAGAAAGTGGATTCCCGATTTTGTTTCAAACTAAATAAAGTTTTTGTTCTCTTTTACTAAAAAAGGGAATGCACCCACCCTCCGATATTTCTAGTGGGTTCGGAGATTGCCTCGGGTCATCTAGGAAAATTGGGGCATGACAGGTAGTATGTTTAAGCATCTTTCTATTTGCTCTTAAAGATAATCCTAAGTTATGGTTTCTGGATTTTCCGCCTTACTCCATTGATACTTGGGCTAAGATGCAAAAGGTATCATTGGATAAATATTTTCCAAGTCACCAAATGTTTAAGTATCAAAAGAGAATATCTCAATTCATATCCTGTCCATACGAGAGGTTCTATCAATCTTGGGAGTACTTCAAGAATCTGCTAATCATATGTCCTCATCATGGATATGATAGAACTTATTTGATAAGATTCCTTCACACTTCTCTCGGTACCCAAATGAAAACAGTAATTTTTAGCATAAGTGGCAATAATTTGTTTGCCAAGATAACGAATGAGATTTGTTAGTTTTTTGACAACCTAGTCAATGAATCTAGGTAATGGAAAGATTGTCTGACAGGGGGAGGCAACTCTTCCTTATAAAAAGAAGTAGTTGGAAAATGGGGTATATATCAATTCAATGAAGTTAAAGAGTGGCAAACTAAGCATGTTGCCTTCAAAAAGAAGATGGAGCTGGAAAATCTGTCTCGCAAGAGTATTGTTGTTGTCCCTCATCCGCATCCCCTTCTATGTTTCTTTTGCCAAACAAAAGGACACAAGACAAACAACTACAATCAAATGGCGCTAGCTAAAGATGTTTTGTATGCACAGATGCAGTAAGGGCAATACAATTCTTATCAACTGCAGGATCAGTATGGCTGTAAAATGCCAATACTATTCTTATCCAAGTAGCTCCAATTAGAGACCTAATCCACCCACTGTATCGAATTATCAAAACAATTCAAGTGGAAAGGGTCTCGCTCAACATACTTATGTGTCTCCCACTTTCATTAATGAACCAGCCAATCTTCTTGCAAATTAGATGGAAAATCTAGATAAACTTTACAAGAAAAACATAGGAGAACAATAAAGTATAACTAGAAGTTTGAATGACCAGTTGGGAAGTCTTAATAAGACTGTGACAGACCAAATTGGTGGCCTTACCAAGAGCATTAATGATTTGGTTCAGACCATGCTTAGAATGAGTGGTGGTCATTTTTCCATGCAGTTCGAGATGCATCCTACAAAACACATGCACTTTGCGGATGCTAATACATCAGGGCAAACTTTCACTAATCAAGTTAATATTGCTATTGAGTTATGGAGTAGAAAAATTATACCAAAAAAAGGCGATGAATCTGAGTCCGCTCAAAATTTAGAAACTTAAGTTGAGCAACTCGTCCAAATGAACCCATTCTCATCCAGACAAAACCTAATTTCGATCAGATGAAAGTGAAGTAGTCCAGATGAAATGCTTCCGAACGAAAATGATGATGATGAAATTACAACTTTGATCACTCTCAAAACAATTTTATGGCGCCTAACCTAATAACTCTAAAGAACTTATACAGGAAGTCGAGAACGAGAAAATTGTTTGTGCCAAAAGCAAAGAAGGCAAAATGAAAAGGATATACACATCGAGGCCACCTTTTCCACAAAGGTTGCCTCAGCCAAATAAAAGTATTATTAATAATTAGGTATTCGAAATCCTGCAATAAGTTAATTTAATATGCTATTATTATACGCCATTAAGCAAATTCCGTTTGATGCTAACTATTTAAAATATTTATGTACAGTTAAGCGAAACTTGAACATCAAGGAACAAGCTTTCATTACTGAGCAAGTGAATGTTGTTGTTATCAATACATACATATCGATTTAGTGTAAAGATTTAGGATGCCCTTCAATTCCCAAAGTAATTAGGGAGTGTACGATCGGCCGAGCTTTGTTAGACTTGGACCCTCGTGTGAATCTACTCTCATGTACTATTTACCAATAGTTTGGGTTGGGGGAACTCAAGCCAACTTGATTTGTCTTACAAAAGGCCAATCATTCCTTGGAAATACTTGGGGAAATCATAGACGATGTGCTAGTCCAGGTAGAAATTTTTTATTTTTGAGTGGTCTTTGTGATGCTAGATGCTCAGGTAGTTCCCAACCCAGCAAAATAAATCTTCATTATTTTAGGTTGGTCATTTTTAGCTATATCCAATGTAGTAATGAATTATAGAAATGGAATAATGAAGTATCCTTTGGTAAAATGAAAACTGAGATGAATATAATTGACCTTAGCTGGCAACCTAGGGATGAGAGTAATGCTTTTGAGGAGATTGTCTTATTAAGACTCTAAGTAATGCATCATTTAAGGTTGAAATAGCATGTAGGGAGGTAGTTGACTGTTATAGGGAGTTATTGGATGAAGAGTCTGAGTTGCGAATTTTTTGAGTATGTTAACATGGTGAGAGGAGATGGGAACTCAAATTTGAGTCGATTGTAATGTCTAGCATCAAGGTCGTGCCCTCAGAAGAGAGGGATTATGTCTTCGAACAGACATAGACAGATTTAGATAGACCCTTAGTTGGAGACAAGAATTAAGTAAAAATAAAATATTAGGTATGCACAATTTATATAGTAATATTTATGTATATATATTTAGTAGCGCCAAAGTAACACACATGTGTCCAAGTTGGAGCCTGGTTGCTTGAACAAATCTTAGGTAAGATGTTCGATTCTTGGTGGTGGTCTCCTACCATTTTTTTCCCTCCTCACTTTCTATTATATAGTTGCATTTTTATATAAATGTTTTAAATCCTATTATGATAAAAATTTATTAAACCTCTAGTAATATAAACTATTTATTTACTACAAAAGCAATTTATTTAATGCGACAATTAATAGAAAGATATAGATCCAGGAAGAAAGACCTACATATGTTTTTTATTGATTTGGATAAGGCATATGATAGAATTTCCAGAGAGGTACTTTAATGGGTTTTGACAAAGAAATTGGTTTCTCTTAAATATATAAATATTATCAAGGATATCTATGTGGGTGCAGTTGCCAATGTCAAAACATATGGTGTCTTATCATCTAACTTTTCCATTACAATAGCATTGCATTATGGCTCAGAACTAAGCCCTTTTTTGTTTACAATAGTAAGAGACAATATGACAAAACACATTCAAACCAAAGATCGTGGTGCATATTCTTTGCCGGTGATATAGTTTTGATTAACGAGACTAGGGTAGGCATTAATGTCACGCTTAAGATTTCGAACAACCCAGCATGCATGTTTATATTTAGACAACATCTTATTAAAGAAGAAAATTTAACTGATTATAATTACATAAAAAGAGTTTTAGGAAAACATGTTACAGTTCTAAAGCCCTATAGCTTAGTTTACAGCTACTGAAATACTAGAAGAAAAAAAAAACAACAGTGGCCGATAAGGTTTTGACTGTTCATGTTAGCACCTTTGTAAATCTTCTAACTCATATTCTTAGCTACTTCCAACATTCTTTCATTTCTATGCGATGATGGCGAGTTGGGCACCTATTTTGCCGGGCTTCTTCATTCACGTTGACATGGCAACATCTATTCAGAAGGGTCGTTATCCGAGTCTTCGCACATAATTATTCTCATGTGATATTTGTCTCACTGTCTGTCATCAAATTAGGTCATCATTACTTAACTCTATCTCTGAAATCACCATATTTCTTTGCTCAGTTATTGGGAATTAAGTACATCCCATGGTTTTCTCATGTTCCAACTCATTTGTAAAGATCATCTATCAGTATTTCATCAAATTTGCCCTTACTAAGACTCATATAATTAGTCATATTTATCAACTTAAATAGTGTCGCAGATCAAAGAGGGTCACTTCTTATTAACACTCCCTTTCTTGTCTATTAGTAGTTTATTAGCATTAATTAACAACATTATGGACTTAGACCACTTTAATTTAAACCTCAAAGGGTATATCGTCTGCATACCATGAAATAACATCCCTATTCTTTTTATTTGTCTTGACATATTCATCATACTTTATATATTCATAATGTCAACTTTCGTCATTACATGTCTCAACATTTTACTTTCATCAAAATTATTCTAAATTACTGGAAATCTTAAAGTGCGCTAAATTTACTAAGGGAATAGCCTAACCATGCCTTCGCCACTGCCAAGAAACTTTCTAAACGTTTCTTAACTTCCATGAAAGGTCACCAAAGTCTTATCATCACTTATTTTTCACTTCGTCAAAAGCAGCAGGGGGTTCCACTATGCAATTCATTTGCATACAAGTCATATTTCAGTTTTGTCAAGGTGAATCAATTTACTGATTACCCATAACAGTCGACTGATTGTCCTGTGTTCATACTTTTCTTAAGTTTTTCACAAGTAATCTCGCATGCTTACCTTCTGTTTGCAATCACGTGTATCGTATAAGGGTTAAACAACTAACATGCAGGGCTAGTCTCAAAGTACGCTTGTCCTTCTTCCACTTTTTCTCACCAAACTAAGTTTAGGGTTATAATCCATACACATGCAAACCATTCTTAAAACTGCTCGTCAAAATCAGTCGATTGATGTGAGCCAATAGTCGACGAATTGGCTCTATCACAGCAAAAAAACTAGTTTTCAAGGGAAAGTAGAGGTGTTACCTTAGATTCCTACTTCACAAGTTACCAAAGAGGTGATTTTCATCATCATGCAATTCTAGTCTCGCTGCATACTTTGCCTTGTTCTCCAAATATCGTGGTTTTCGAGGTTTTGTCGCCAACTTCTTTTTCATAAAACTTTTTCGAGGCCACTAAACATTTTTCCTGGGCTCGTATTGTACCACCTTGAGTACTTCTTCAAAATTCTGGGGCCAAATTAAGATTAAAGCCAAAATTTAGGCATATGCGAACAATTTTCTCAATTTTCCGTCTAAATTAGTTAACTGATAAGGGGTATCTGTTGACTGATTTCCTTTGTTTTAGGACTAAAATCCAACTTTTAAGGCTTAAAAATAACATCTCACCTTTATTTCATCCTTAAAACTTTCTTTTATGCACATACAAGGTTATCATTCACTAAGCTTGTTGAAACTTGAGAGTTTTCTCCAAAACTTTGCTTCAAAAAAGTGTATACTATCCCGAAATCACTATTCCTTCATCTTCAAGCTTTATACACGAGCCTGACTCGAGATTTCTGAAGGGACAGAGGCACAACCTTTTCAAGGATGGTGATTTGATAGTAAATACATTGATAAAACAAACTTATAGAAGCTAATTATCACTTAAAATGACATATTTTTTAGTCAATAATAGTACTTTCTTATGGTTTCCCTTTTTCTATCTCTTTACATAATCACATGAGAGGATAAGAGGGAATGTTGAGAAGACATACAAAGTGTTTCTCTAAGTTTTTGTATGAATCTGTACGTGTATGTGTGGTTAGTTCCTCAGTTAACGCGTGCCTCAATACTTGGCAAATTTGATGTATGTCTAGGTATCAATCGACTGATATGCAAATCAGTCGATTGATCTTAACAGTCAACTTATATTACAATACATCGATAGATTTTCCTTATTATCTAAAGGAAAGGTCATTTTGGGATGTTACATTTCTCCATACATAATTGGAACTTCGTCCTCGAAGTTTAGGGCCTTTCTTAGTTTGGGTTGCAGGGTCATAATCTAAAGTCTCCTTCTTGATCTTATATCTCATCATGTCTCATCAACCATGGCATAAATTGAGCCACCACAAATTACACATCCACCTTTCTTTATGCATTTTTCTCTAACCACCATCACAGGTCTAAATCTTCTCACCGCACTATATTCAAAGTGTCATGGGGCTTTAGTATATTACAATGTGGGGGTGTTTCGTATTATCTATTTATTGGTCACAAAATCGAGTCTATAATTTATTAACTAAGCATCTATCACATTTAAATAAGATCTTGGAAAAAGAATACCTCACAGAAGCATCCGCCCTACTTCTCTCGCCAGATTTGCCATTGACTCATAGTTGTAAGGCTATAGGGGAGCAACTAGGTTCTGGATTGGAAATCTCAGTCCCTTATAAAATTGGTCCATCTTCTATCTCAGTGTTTGTACAAACTCTGATACGTATCTGTACAGGTTTGCAAACTCACGATAGTACTTGAGGACTATTTGATCATTTTAGTGCAAGTTGCGAAAGTGCTTCCATCTTTCTTCGTTAACAACCTGGTTACAAAATCGTCGCTCAAAAAATTTTTTAAATCTTCCCAGTCGTGCACTTTCTCCCAGCCGATATCGTAAAGGAAGGTCATTATATCGTGTCACCATGCTTCTTCTTCACCTCTTAGGAAGCACATTGCAAACTCTAATTGATTTAATTTGTTACGTACTCTGGCATCTCTAAATGCAGTCTCCATTATATTAATCCATCGGGATGCACTAGTCAAATCCATATCCATATGAATGATAGGATGAAACATTACAGCAAAACGCATCCGAACTTGGTGCATTTCTTAGCTTTTTGCATCGTATTCATTTTCTCGTCCCGTTGAGCAATATGCCATATTGTCTAATTCACGGGTCCGATTCATCTGATTGCGGTTATACACCCAAGTCTCATATGCATCTTGTGACGTCGGTTCTTGTAAAGGGATCGTAGGTATAGGCTCATTATCTTCAATATCCTCCTCATTTTCAGGCTAATTTTCCGGTTTCCCCTCGTAACTAGGATTGTTTTCAAGTTCAACGTCTTGTTCAAATTCTTCTTCAAATTCGTCAGGGTCCTCTTATGAGGGATCGTCATCATCATAGTCCATGACATTCATTTGCGGCTCATTCATTTCTTTAAAATTACTTTCATTTTCATAGTCTATAGGCTTTACTACCTTTGAGGTTGGTTCGCTATTAAAGTCAATCATTAGTTTAGCTAAGTCAGCAAGATTTTGCAGTCAGTCACAATCGGCACTAAGGTTCTCTATTCACCGTCTTCTATATTCTTGTTAAACTACTTCATAAAAAGATTTCATGCATAACTACACTTAACGCTACATATGAATGCTTATGCATTGTATTCTCATGTTTGCCTATCAAATTGATTTTCTTAATTTTATTTGCTCGTTATCATCTTTCTTGTGTGCTAGTTCCTTTCTATGGCAACTAGGCACTAGTTTTTGCATGTTGTAATCATATGCATTCATCTATCACCACGTCTCGCCATATATCAGATTCTAAATGTAGTTAGAAACTCAATCAACTGTCCCAGTCCCATAGTAGAGTAAATTTACCCAAGAAACCCTCTACTATCAGTCTAGTAAGCTGTTATCATCTCCAACTAATCACGTCCTTCATCAAAACAAACTATACGCCAGAGTTCAAAATAAAATATATGCTACCTTGTCTTTTGAATCCATCATCGCACAATTACCATAGCTATATACCACTTGCCAAATTCAACCACACTTACACTTCTTGCCACTTCTCAAATTTCACTCATCTTATGCTTAGTCTCTTATCTTAAAATCCATTTTCACCAAATTATTATGCTAAAAATTTCCAACCTTTATGAAAAATTTTCATTCTTCTTTTTAATGCAAATGTCTCCAAAGCTGACACATCTCATTATGATCTATTCCAATCCTACTTCACTCATTGTGGTTACCTATTCCACTCATCTTCTAACCACGACTCATCCTAGATGGACTCAATACCCAAGTCCAACTAAGGTTTACGTAACTTGAGTAGATATAATATCATCCTATCACGCTCCGAATTCCGAATGACCCAACACGTGAGTCTATATGTAGATAACATCTTATTAAAGTAGAAAACTTAACTGATTATAATTACATAAAAAGAGTTTTAGGAAAACATATTACAAGTTTTGAAGCCCTATAGCTTAATTTACAACTATTGAAATACTAGAAGAAAATAAAAACAACAATAGCCGAGAAGGCCTAGCACCTTTGCAAATCTTCCAACTCCTATTCTTAGCTAATTCTACCACTCTTCCATTTATGTGCAACGATGGCGAGTTGGGCACCAGTTTTCCTTATCTACTAGGTTTCCAAATAGGAAATATAGCAGACAGTTAGGATATTTTCTGGGTAAAGGTATCACGCTTATTGATTCAAAATAAAACTCACAATAAGACAACATATCTTAGCACAATTTAAGGAAGAACATCCTTTTTGAACATAAAACTATTTTCTTCATATGTTTTACCATAGCTTATGGTATTATGCATATCATACTTGTTACATCGCATCACTTATCATTTTATTGCATCGCGGGTCATAAAGCCACAATTACATAGTAATCGCATCTTACATCGCCACATTAGATCTATATAATTATCGCGCTTAGACGTGTTGGGCCCTGAATGACGTGTTAGAGAAAATACTTAATGACAACATGGAAAACGTACCCCGAAACCTTATGGATAAAGATTCTTGAAAGGGGTGCTATTCACATCCGAAGTCTCTAAAGAGACTTAAATGGTATTGTGTCGAATGTAACAAAGATTTTAAATTCTCACAATGTGGCCCACGTGGCCCGTACTTTCAAAAAGTGCCATATTTGCAAAATGTTATCTCATGTTTCCCCAACTCGCATTCTTACACAATACATCCTCGAAGATATTTATGCCATATTCTTAATTTTTTTGTATGCCACGCCTGTGTGTATTTTAAATATTTCACTAGATTTTTTGTTTTGCATATTTCACAATACGTTATTATTTATGCCAATTGATCATCTTATTTTGATTCACCATATATTACTAATTAACTTATTCGCTAGGGTTTTAATGTATCCGTACATGTGCAATGCAATGTAAAATGATATAAATTTGGTTCCATACCTTGCTAAGCTTCCTCACTATCGTCATCACAACTGATACACCACAGGTTTGCCATGTTCACATCTCTTAGTCTCTGGGGTTATGTTAGGATACGTCAGTCCATATGTCAAAGTGGGTCTCGTTGTCTAGTAATATTCTTTCCTGGGTCTTGTTGGGCTCCCGTGTCATATGTCAGATAAGTCATTACTCTAGTATAACCACCATTTTCATTTGGCTCCCTGTCACTTCCAATTCCATACCGTTTCATATTTTTTCGTAGATTGGATTATTAGATTTAGTTAACGTTATAGGATCATCGCTGAAGCTCCATTTGTTATCATTAAGAGTTAGGTCTGTTTTGCCAAATTTCTTCGTTCATGTTGACAAGTCAGCATCTATTTAGAAGGGTTGTCATCCAAGTCTCCATAAGTAATTATTCTCCTGTGATATTTGTCTCATTATTTGTCATCAAATTAGGTCATCATTACTTCACTCAATCTTCAAATTAGGTCGTCATTACTTAGCTCTATCTCTAAATTTGCTGCATTTCTTTACTCAGTTACTGGGGATTAAGTACATCCCATAGTTTTCTCATGTTCCTACTCGTTTGTAAAGGTCAATTGTCAGCATTCATCAAATTTGCCCTTACTAAGGTTTATATATTTAGCCATGTTTGTCAACTTAAATAGTGTCACATGTCAAAGAGGGTCACTTCTCATTAATACTCCCTTTCTTGTTCGTGAGTAGTTTATTAGCATTAATTAACAATATTATGAACTTAGACCACGTTAATTTAAACCACAAAGGGCATATCATCTATGTATCATGCAACAACGTCCCCATTCTTTTTATTTGTCTTGACATATTCGTCATACTTTATATATTCATAACATCAGCGTTCGTCATTACACGTCTCAACATTTTACTTTCATCAAAATTAATCTAAGTTACTGAAAAAATCAAAGTGTGCTAAATTTACTAAGAGAATAGCCTAATTGTGCCTTCGCCGTTGTCAAAAAACTTTCTAAACGTTTCTTAACTTCCATAAAAGGTCACCAAATCCTCATCATCATTTATTTTTCACTTCGTCAAAAGCAACAAGGGGTTCCACTTTGCAATTCATCGCATGCAAGGCACATTTCAGTTCTATCAAGGTAAATTAGTCGACTGATTACCTATATTAGTTGATTGATTTCCCGGTATTTAGAATTTTCGTAAGTCTTTTACAAATTATCTTGAACGCTTACCTTCTTTTTACGATCTCGTGTATCATGAAAGGGTTAAACAACTAACATGCAGGGCTGGTCTCAAAGTACGCTTGTCCTTATTCTACTTTTTCTCACAAAAATAAGTTTAGGATTGGAAACCACACACATGAAAACCATTCTTAGAACTATCATTAAAATCAGTCAACTGATGTGAGCCAATAGTCCACTGATTGGCCCAAAAATATTAATTTTCTAGGGAAAGTGGAGGCGTTACCTTAGATTCCCACTTCACAAGTCACTAAAGAGGTGATTTTCATCATTATGCCACACTAGTCTCACCACATACTTCACCTTGTTCTCTAATCATTGCAATTTTTTAGATTTTGTCACCAACTTTTTTTACTCAAAATTTTCTCGAGGCCACTAAACACTCTTCCAAGGCTAGTATTGTACCACCTCCAATTTCTTCAAAATTCTAGAGCCAAATTAAGATTACATGCAAACAATTTTCTCAATTTCCCGTCTAAATCATTCGACTAATTAGTCGATTGATTCTCCTTGTTACAAGACCGAAATCCAACTTTTAAGGCTTAAAAATGAATTTCTCATTTTATTTCATCCTAAAAGCTTTCTTTCATGCACATGCAAGGTCATCTTTCACCAAGCTTGTTGAAACTTGGGAGTTTTTTTTTCCAACAAAGCGTATGCTACCCCAAAAATGACTAATCATTCATCTTCAAGTTTTATACACGAGATTATATCGAGATTTCCAAAGGGACATAGGCATAACTTTTTCAAGGATAGGGATTTGATAGTAAATACATTGATAAAAAAAACTTATAGAAGCTAATTATCACTCAAAATGACAGATTTTTGAGTCAATGATTGTACTTTCTCATGGTTTCTCTCTCCCTCTCTCTACATAATCACATGAGGGGATAAAAAGGAATGTCGCAAAGACATACATAACGTTTCTCTAAGTTTCTGTACATATCTATATGTGTATGTATGGTTAGTTCCTCAGGTTATGCGTATCTCAACACTTGGCAAGTTTGTTGTCTGTCCAAGTATCAGTCGACTGATGTGCAAATCAGTCAACTGATCTTAACAGTCGACTTATGCTCCAATATGTTGATAGATTTTCCTTATTATCTTAAGGAAATGCTATTTTGGGATGTTACAATTAATGATAAAATGGAATTATGGAGACATATTTTAGAATCTTGAATTTTTAGGCTCAATAGGTCAGTGTTGTTTCAACATCTATGATCCATTCTGTAAAGTAACGGTGGGGTAAAAATAGATATCAACCATAGAGTTTGAGTAGGATAGATGTAGTGGAGAAATGCATCCTAAGTTTTATGTGAATGCAATATGCCTTTACAGTTAAAGGAAAATTTTTATAAGACCGCGGTATGACTAGTTTTATTATATAGAAAAGAGTAATGAGCTAATAAGAAACAAGATGAACACAAGATGAGTGTAGCAGAGATGCGTATGTTGAGGTGGATGCGTGGAAAAATTAGAAAAGATAAAATTAAAAATAAAGATATTTGTGCTAGGTTAAGTATGACCCCAATTGTGCATACCGAATGAAGATTATTCTTGATAATGAAAATGCAAGTACAATAGGTGTTTGCCATCCTCAACCAAAATTGAACATCCCGAATGGAGATTGTTCTCATAACCGAATAGATAAGTACAATAGGATTCCATCGCTCTCAACTAAAATCGAATTTATCTTTGTGTCAAATAATAGTAGGTAAAATATTTCTATTTTTCATCGTTACAATAACACAAAGAAGGAGATTAAACTTATTTGTTCCAAATGTACTTTCAAGATCTCGAAGATAAAAGACTTGAAGATTCAAAGGTTGGAGATTCTTGTTCAAAGTGATTGTTCAGTTCCTTACACGTTCATCTTGAGGGGAAAAATTATGTAGCAAAGTTACCTCGACGGCAAAGAATTGAGTCAAAATATTGATTGAAATATTATTTAGATTAGAATTAATAGTTTCGTAGTTGATTTTGCTTTCTAGTTAGAATTTTTCTCTATTATGATTTATTTACTATTCTCTCCGTTTTTTTAATTAGCCTTGTAGCAAAATGACAAAACTTCTAAATAAGTGTTAATTTTACAATTTCAATGTAAAAAATTTGTAAACTATCCACGTTACCCTTTCATTGGTTTCTTTTTCTATTTTCCAAAGCAACTACTTTTTTGTATCCAAAAAAAATT
>MKEJ01098435.1:0-10085 GCA_001753735.1 Embelia ribes | reverse complement strand
TAAATTATATTCAGAAATTATTATCCAATTAGTTCAAAACCAACACTGTCTTCTCGGTCTAATACGTATTGATTATATTTCAAAGGAAACATCCAGTTCTATCATTAAATCTGAGAAGTTGATAATGTGCATAGGGTTAGGGACATTTTCATGGCATTGAAACATGAAATACGGGATGAGCACTCACAAGTTGAGGTGGTAAGGCCAATCGATAGGCTACTGGTCCTATATGCTCGAGGATCTAAAACGGTCCAATGCATCAGGGTGATAGATTTCATGTTGTTCCAAATCGTTTTACGCCCTTTCTTGGCAATATCTTAAGGAATACATGGTTTCCATCCGCAAACTCCAAATGTCATTGTCGCCAGTCAGCGTAACTTTTCAGTCTACTTCGAACTATCTTCAAATGTTGCTATATCAGTTTTACTTTTCATAGGTCTCTCGCATAAAGTTTAGACCTATTAAGGTTGTATCTTCAGCTTCTGTCCAACACCGTGATGATCTGTACAGTCGTCCATAAAGTGCTTTATAAGGTGCCATTCCAAGGCCGAAATGGTTAATATTGTTATAGGCAAACTCAATCAACGGAATATGGTCCTCCCAACTGCTACCAAAATTCTGTATGCAAGCTTGTAAAATGTCTTCCAAGGTCTGAATAGTCCTTTCAAGCTATTCGTCGGTCTGTGAATGGAATATTGTGCTAATTGATATCTTCGCTCCCAAGGCCTTCTATAGTCTGCTCCAGAATTGTAAAGCAAATCGACTGTCTCGGTCTGAAATTATTGTCAAGGGAACTCCATGTAATCGTTCAATCTCTCGGACGTACAAATGCAACAAGGTCTACATTTGATCATTCTTCTTCATTGGTAGAGAGTGGGCCGAGTTTTTCATTCGTTCCACAATCACCCATATTACATCATTCTTACGTTGTGTTTTCGATAGTCCTGTTATGAAATCCATGGCAATGTGCTCCCATTTCCAGATCGGTACTTGTAATGATTGTAGAAGTCCGCTTGGTCGCTGATGTTCTTATTTCACTTGTTAGCAAGTTAGGCACCTTTCCCCATTCATCATCTTAGGCTACCAAAAATTTATGCTTGTGTCATTGTACATCTTATTTTCGCCTGGATGTACCTTGAGTGGGGAATGATGTGATTCTCGTAATACTTCTTCTCTCATAGTTGTAGGTAAAATAAATGCTTGAAATGCTTAAGATCTCCTTGGTTGCCGACACTCCATACTTTTGAATTCTTGTCTACCCTTTTTTGTAACTTCCAACACTACTCGTCTTCTCCTTGGGCCTCGTTCACCTTCTCATACAGTATGGGTTGCAACTACAAGGAACATAGAGTTATCCTCCTTTCAACTTCAACTATGTCCAATCTAAATTCTCCTAACATACATAACATCTCCCACTTATTGGAAGCCAAATAGGCCAACGTACATCAAGTCTTCTAATTTAAAACATCTGCTACCGCATTGGCTTTCCTGGATGATATTGCAAATCGAAGTCGTAATGGTCCAAATATTCCATCCATCGTTGCTACCATAGGTTCAAGTCGTGGAGTAAAAATGTACTTAAACTTTTATGGTTTGAGAAGACCTCAAACCATTCGCCATATAAGTAGTGTCACCAGATTTTTAATGCAAAAACCACTACTTTTAACTTTAGGTTGTAGGTTTGTGATTCTTTAACTGGTGGGATGCGTATGTAACAACCCGTTTAGTATATATCAAGATACCTCCTAGTCCTTCCTAAGATGCATTGCAATACACCGTGTATCCCTTGCCCCATTCAAGGATAATGAGAACCTGGGCTTTGGTAAGTTGCTTCTTTAATTCTTGGAAAGATTGTCCTTACCTTTCATTTCATTTGAATTTGACTCCTTTCCAAGTGAGACGAGTTAACGGGGCTGCTAGGTGCTAGAAGTCTTGGACAAAACGTCGATAGTAGCCAGCTAGGACAAGGAAACTATGAATCTTGAACTCACTTTTCAGTCTTTCCCATGCTGACACTGCTTTAACTTTATCTTCGTCTACTGATACACCTTCCGCCAATATGACATGTCCTAAAAATAACTTTTGATAGCCAAAAGTCACATTTCAAAAATTTTGCATAAAGTTAATGCTCCTGAAGAGTCGATAGTACTATTCGTAAGTGATCTTGGTGCGCTTCTTCCGATGGTAAGTACCCAAGAATATTGTCTATAAATGCAATAACAAACTTGTCGAGATAGGGGCAAAAAACTCTGTTCATCATGTCCATGAATACTTTTGGGGTGTTCATCAGTCTAACGGGTATTATTAAAAACTCGTAGAGTCCGTACCACATTTGAAACACGGTCTCAAGAATATCTTCTTAATTCGTAACTAGTGATATCTTGTATGCAAGTCGATCTTTGAAAAATACTTGGAGCTTTTCAGTTGGTCCAGCAATTCGTCTATTTGGGGTAGTCGGTACTTATTCTTGATTGTTTTGATTGTTACTTGGTTCAATTTTCGATAATCAATACATAGTCGCATGCTTCCATTTTTCTTTGAACAAACAAGGCTGGTGCACCCCCAAAGTGACACGTTCGGCCGTATAATTCCTTTTTCAATAAATCTTCTAATTGACTATTCAATTCCTTCATCTCTGTAGGAGCCATATGATAGAGTGCGATGGAAATAGGGGCAGTGCCCATAATAACATCAATCGAGAATTCAATTTTATGAGGGGCAGGAGCTCATACAGATCATTAGAAAAAACATTGAGAAATTCTGACAATAGGAGGAAATTCGTGAATTAAAGAGTCAGTTTCTGAAGTAGAAGGGCTAGCGAGCATGCTATCAAAGTCGCCCTTTGCTCTTCATCCTGGAAGGTTTGGAGATTTACGTTCCCTTGTAAAGTGAACAGGTAAGCCTGAAGGGGTTAGCAAAATCATACGTCGATGGTCGCAATCAATGATACCTTGGTGTCGTACTAACTAGTCCATTCCCAAAATAACATCAAAGCTAAACATATCTAACATTATCAAATCGCATAAGAAGGTGTGATTTCCAATTACCACCTCATAGTTATGATAACACACATTTGGTATTACAGTAGCGCCAAGAGGAGTTTCTAAATAAAATTTTGTAGGCAATAGGATGGGTTCTAATTAGAAAGATTTAGTGAGTTGGGCAGAAATGTAAGAATGGGATGTGCCCGTATCGAAAAGAATAGTAGCCCAACAAGACAAAAGGTAAAGTACCTTGAAGTTTAGAAGGGTCTCCCGGCTCCGGGATGGCCTGAGCACAAAATACACATGGATTGGATGCAACTGGGCTGGGGCCACAGTAGGTCAACTTCTACTGTGAGGATTCCCACGAGGTCCCCTATTCTCGATTGGAGGATGAGATATAATAGATGGTGTAAGGACTAGGGGCTGGTAGAGTACCGAGACATTGTTCTATAGTCTGAGCATTTGTATACGGGCAATTGGAATGCATGTATCCCTAATTTTGACAAACTCGACATTGAATGTGAGAGCAGTTCTTAATATGATGATTTGGATCTCAATACTTGAAACATCCATTCGGATTGTCTGTAGCCCTGGATCTAGTAGGGGCTGAAACCGCACTTCTCGACGGAGGTTATTGCGAGTTTTGAGCATAGGCCTCTCGTGGCCTTTTATGCTCGTTCAGATTTCTACTTGATTTCACTTGAGATTGACTTTGTATTCACATTCATGCCTATTTCCACCGAGTTGCCTGACGCTTGTAACTTTGCAAGAAACACTTGACTCTGCTCCTTATCATGTCGTCCTTGCTACTTGAGCTTCACAAATTCGTCGAGCATTCAGCTCAGCCACTTCTAAATGCCTAGCTGCTTCAATAATCTCTTCATATGTACTGTATTGATTCGGGTCCAATACCATCTGAATAGAGGGAAGTAGTTCCAGTTCAAATCTTCTAACTCTTAACTTTTCATTTGACACCATTTCCAGGGCAAACTATGAACACGTCTCAAATTTTTGTGCCTGCTCTACTGTAAGTTTTCCTTAAATCAACTCCATGAACTCCCATCTTTTCTCTTCTCATTTAGTGTCAGGAAAGTATTTCCTGAGAAATACCTCCTTAAAATCATTCCAAATCAGATTCCTTATATTTAGGGTCATTGCTCGACCTATCTACGATTCATCTGCTTTATCTTTCAAATAGAAGGGAGTCGTAGTCACCTTCACGAAGTCGTTTTTTATGCCCAATGGTTTAAATCCTTTCTCCATTTTTCCTAACCAACACGCTTCCATTGAGTTTGCTTCGCCATGAAATACTGGTACATCTAATCATCCTAGATTTCGGTGTGCCCTCTCGATTTTGGCCTATCTATCAGTAGAGCTGCTCCTAGCTAGATTCGCTACCACATCCACAATCATTTCAAGTCATTTGCTATATGGCCATCTGCAAGATTTGTGACAAGTCTTCAGTATTGTTATTAGGTGGGACTGGGTCAGAAGTTCCAATATTTAACTCCATAAGAGGGGTTTATGTCCTCATCTGGGAAGAATTTCTTTTACTAACCACTTCGTCATCCAATTCTTCACTCTGATTCTCTGAGTGTGAAGAAGACTTGTCATTTATTGGGATAGTTTGATGTTATAGCAAGAGAGAAATATAATGAATATGGGGGCATCTTCTAGGCAATGCATTTTTCGATTGAAGTATCTCTCTAGAGAAACTGTATTGAGGAGTGACATTACATCTATCTACATACTCTATAACTATATTCACAAACAAAAACCATAATTCAAACGCCTAAAACGCTTTTCTTCCTAGGTTCACATTTAATTGCTTATCGATAGTTGAGTTTTTATTCTTATTTATATCACTACATATTCATATATTCCCTTATTACACGCATATAACAAAACATCTCCGGCAATGGAGCAGTCCGCTTTCGTCCACGGTTCCAATTCCATCACAGCTGTAATAGGCTCTTATAAATTTTGAAAACAATTATGGATTATTGAGCAAATTTTGGGGGTTTTGAGACCGGGCCTTCTATGTATTGTTACTTTGACGAACCTCAAGAGAAGTCCAAGGTATGGATGGGGCACCCAACTAAAATTTTTATGCATATGTTCTCAGGGTACATGTTCTCGAGTATGCATATAGTCTCAAGATATGTTCATTTCAAGCTTGAGTGTTTCCCTAACTCATATTTGTGGGGCCCCTGAGTGTAAGAGTATGGTTTCTTATGATGATAAGTTATGCTGCTTGACGCTACGAAGTGATGATGATGACAAGTTCCCAATGCTTTGATGTACTTTGATATTGTGAGCTTTGTTTACAAGTCTAACTTGTCATATGGTTTGATATAATGGATTAATCGATAAGCGTGCTATTTTTATTCAGAAAATACCCTAACCATCTACTATGTTTCTATGTTTTGAAATTAGTAGATACTAGTACAAGTACTATCCATGATCATACAAAAGCTAAGTTGGGCGATAGGATTCTGAAGGTAAGTTGGGGCTGAAAAGAGACTAACCATAAAAATAGAAAGATATGTAGGTGTTTGTTTGGTACGGTCAAGGCCCCATCTGCCATTGTGGAAGTGATCAGATTTGTATGTAGCTGGATTGTAGTAATTTTGAATTAAGATCCTTGGGGTTTTGTGTACAACCTTCCTTTAGTTAACGTTTAAATTAAACCGTTGAAAACTGGGTGTGTACGAGTCATTAGTAGATGTACCATTTCTAGTGCTTTCATGTGTTAAAAAGACGAAATTAGTAGTAAAAATCTTGTTGTTTTGTTGAGATGTTTGCATTAGTTCGCGCACCAGGTCGTTCGGGATTTAGGGCGTGACGTATTTGCATGAATGGGGCCTCATACTCATTGCCTCTGTCACTTCTCAACAGTTTAATCTTTTCACCGAGTTAGTTTTTGACTTCATTCTTATAGTAAATGAATACTTCTACTGTTTTATCTTTACTTCTCATTAAGTAGATATAACAATACCTTGTACATTCATCAATAAAAGTGATAGTATTTTTTCCCCACTTTTAGTTTGTATGTATTTTAGATCACATGCATCGGTGTGTATCAAACCAAGTTGTCCCGTACTTTGACCGTTTGAAACGTAGTCTTTGCTATTTTGGCCTCAACACAAGTCTCGCACTTATATTTCTTAACAATTTTAAATTTAGTTAACATATTTAGTGATAACCACTGCCTATTATGCCCCTGGAATTCGAGAACTCCAGTTACATGAGATTTTAGAAAAATATTATTTCATTTAACTTAGGATCGACGCCCAAAATTACCCACAAATGCTGACCCTTCACTATGCATAATGCAGGAATAATGATTAAACAACGAAACATAAACATTACACGTATTGTATTTTACAAAAGATGAGCCTTTGAAAGACTAACGGTTTAAAAAGAGGCTCGTTGGTTTACATAATACATATTTTCAAAGTACATTTATACTATTGGTTACTGGTTATTCACCTTGAGCTTCGACGAGTAGTGGCTCCACCTAACACTTTACTCTGACTTCTCATGTACATACTATTTCCTTTCCTTTATCTGTCGGTTGATAAATAACAAGTAGATGGGATAAGTTTATGAACAATATTCATTATGTTAATTAAGGTATAGTAAGAAAATACTATTCATATCGTCATTGAATTGACATAAGTTATAACAACCAACTTCATTATACGACACATATCCCGGGTGTAATATTATGTTGGGAAAATACTTCATGCCAACTCAGGAATACGTATCCCGAGACTTTATATATAAAAATTTACATATGGGTTCCCTTTCACACCCTAAGTTCCGCAAGATACTCGTACAATACTTAAATGAGGGTATGTCTCCTACTCCGATACAACGAAACAAATGCACCATTTTAGTTTTCAAAAAATGGCCCATCAAGCTCGTCATTTATTTTTAGAAAAATGTCATAATCATCACAAAACACCACATTTTTTTAAATTACCAACTCGCGTTTCCTAATAACTATTACCGACTCACATACATATCGATATACCACATATCTTCTGCAATTATGCCAATTTACTTACGATAGTCGTATTTAATCTCAAACAAATTCTTATTCACAATTAAGGCTCCCAAATTAGTATATCAAAGCATATCAATATGTCTCACAAATTTGCATGCCAACACACAATAATACCCACATAATATACATTAATTATCGTAGCCCTATTGCCTCGTAACTAACCCTTACCAGTCAATTTTTGTCACAATTATATAAGCTTTTAAGTTGATCCTTCTTTATACATAGCACTGCTTAGCCAAGGTCTCGTCCAATGTATCATTCTCTGCTCTAAAAAAGTCCTCTACAGTTGAAAGCCAACACATGCGGTTCAATTTTTAAATTACCTAATTATATTAGTCAACTGATTGGTCAAATCAGTTGACTGATTTGTTTTGTTCATGCAAAAATAGTTAGATTTTTGGGTTTAAGCTTATTTCAATTACTCATTTAATGATTGTAAAAACTTTTAAAGTCTGTATTCCTCAGATACAGGGTCATTACTTCAAAGAAAGTGATGAATTTTAGAAAAGCATGAGCTATTCCAACAAAATAGTTATAAAAACGTTAATATTGGTTTCAATTCTAGCTTGAAAACATTGTTTCGTCTCTAATGCTCACATAGCATGTACACAACTCATATTTGACCAATGTTTTTCCATTTTTGCATGGTTTTCCTTAACTCTCACTCTTTTCCCCTCTAAACTCTCAAATGTGTGTATATGCATAAGTATAAATGAAGAGTCTCTGTATATTCAAAAAAAATTAAGCTACTCTGGGGTTGTTAGGGTGAGTACATGTGTCCCCAAAGTAGAACGCATGCGCTTTTTTTTTAAACTATTATCGACTGATTGCATGTATCAGTCGACTGATTTTACAGTCAACTGTTGATACCTATAAGTCGACTGTTAAAGCCAAAATATGAAATTTTTAGGGTGTTACATAGCGATCAAGTACTCACAACCCAAATTGCAACAGAAACAAATAACAAATATGGTCCTAATGCAAGAATACGATAATCTTCTACGTTAAATTTTAGTCTCTTTTATATATTGTTATTTTTCAAACAAATACAAGAGTTATATCCTAGCTCTAATACCACTTGTTGGAAACCCAAATGTAGATACCCTTGTAGAGTAATACGCAACTAAAAATCAATCTTGATAGGATCGTTTCCATATAATGTGTAAATCTGCCGAGGCAGTGTAAACAACAACTAGAACAAATAATAAAAAACACAACTAATACTTGACTTAGTTATAATACCACCAAGTGCTACCAAAATTTTCAATTACAACCCAAAACTATTTAACTTTTTCAATTGACATCCACTTGCGCTCATCTTGCTACAATTACTAACTGAAAACAACTTCTCATCTCACTCATGTGAGCTCGATCATGATTCGTATTTAAATCAACCACACTGCAAGTTTCTTAGCAATGTGAATTAGTTTTCGTGAGTTTTTAGTGACCTTGAAATTGATATGAGTTGACGTCACTGTCATGTGAATAGCATGGGCAAGCTTCTCACACATATAATTCAATCTGGATCGACAAATATACTTTATTGAAAATATTTGATAATATATAATGTTGGATTGCAAAAAATTGAATTACATAATAGCTATTTAGAAATGACATATAATTAGTGTTATTATTTGCAGTTTCTTTTATGTCTTGAATTTGAATTATTGAAGGATTTTGATGCTATTGATTTTTAATTTGTCCATAGTCCATGCTTGTAAGTGAAGTTAAGATGCTAATGCCAAATGACAGAATCATTTTGTATCAAAATGAGTAATGTGTGCCACTATTTTTTTTTTCTTGATACCATTCATGATTGAATTGTTGGTGAGATAAATTGTAACCCTTTATCTATTATACACAAATAATATGTCCGATTTAATCAACACATAATTTTAAATATAATATCATAAAATAAAATTTTCACATATATATATATATATATATATATATTATTTGAATGAATACTGATTTTTTTTTTATTATTCTATCCCTTATAATTAGGGAGGAGGGGATTTAATTTTGTAATTAGTATATATTCAAAATAGAAGAGTGCAGTAGTCTTTGGACATCACAAAATTGAATATTAGCCTATTATTTTTGTTGATAGATTGATTATTAGTTAGCAAATACAAGTTAAATAAAGTAAATCTACATCAAAGTTTCCAAATGAGACGAGATATAAAATGTATAAATATTTACTCTTAAATTTCCTACAAAGTAATATCTTGGAAAGAAGTGAAACATAATTGGAAGTGCTAGTCCTAATGTGACAAGTTTCCTAGAACAAGAGGCTACGTGAGATCTTGATTTTGTCCAGACCATTTAGGTTCGTTTTTTTTTTTTTTTGTCTTTTAAAAAAATTAAAAAGAAAATTAGTTTTTCTCCAATAAATAAAAAAGTCATATAGATCCAACTTAAACTTATGGTTTAATCAAGTTTAACTAATAAAAGAATTTTTCTTAAAAAAAAAATAATCAAATGCATACCAACTTTTAAGTTAAAAAAAAAGAGAAAGAAATTAAAACACGTAACCAAACAAGCTCGGTTTTAGTCCTCCTTGGAGGGTCCCAACTGAAGTTTTAGTTGGTTAATTAGCTAAAATAGATTTCTATGATAGGTCAATTGGTTTTGCATTAAATGATATAAGAGCATACGAAAAACTTTTTAATTTTATTGGGTCCGAAAGGTTTTGATAGGTGGTTAATTCCTTCTTATTTCGACAGTGTTCACTTACGAACTTGAATTCAAGAGCGTCAACCAATAAAATATCCCTCTTGTCATTCCTCTCGCACTTGCTTGCTGCGTTTGGACTAGTCGGCTTTCTAGTATTTGACATCCAAATGTATTTCAGGTTAAAAGATAAAAGCTACATCCTTTGTGCATGAGCATAATCTCTAATTTTCATTTTGTAATGTAAAAAAAGGAGTTCCATTCAGGATATATATATATATATATATATATATATATATTAAAAGATAAAAGCTACATACTTTGTTCATGAGCATAATCTCTAATTTTAATTTTGT
>MKEJ01098399.1:0-15043 GCA_001753735.1 Embelia ribes | reverse complement strand
TGGCACTTCAAATTCTTGAAGTTCCAACTGAGATAACAGTACCCTCTTCTTATCCATAACTAAAATTCTAATAATCTTTGCACAAATAAGTAAAATGAAAACTCATGTAGTCATACCTGAGCTATTAAAGGATTATAAAATGCACATAACATGGAACTGAGCTCTACGATGGACAATAACAAGAAAAAATAAAAACATGTTTTTGACCCAGACTACCTTTAAGACGTTCGAGTTCTATGCAAATCATATGTAAATCATCATAAGCTTTCTATCAGTCTCGACCTCGCACATAAAATTTATGATGATATTGGAACAATGTAAAACTATT
The DNA here is from genome assembly GCA_001753735.1 of Embelia ribes. NCBI lineage: Eukaryota > Viridiplantae > Streptophyta > Magnoliopsida > Ericales > Primulaceae > Embelia > Embelia ribes. The sequence continues at coordinate 14,715 of MKEJ01098399.1, read as the reverse complement.
TTAATGCAATAAAGTTGCTGCATTGATTCAGTTTGATCCTCTCACCGTCATCATCATTATCATTATCACCCAACTCATAATCCCAAGAAATTGGGATTAGCTAAATGTAACTAAAATAAGATACCACGTCGTGTAATTAATGTGAATTTTCCTGTGCTACTCGTTCCTATATAAGAAAACTTGCTCATCTATTTCTCTAACACGCAAGCCTTTTCTTATCACTTACATCCATATTTTTACAAGTCTATACCTACCATTCCTTCTCACATTAATATTTTTGCTTTCTCTTACGGGTGCATTTACAGGTCATTTATTACATATACCCAAATTAGACAAATCTCTCATATCTCATCCTAAATTTTCACCACTCCTTACCTAGCACAAGTCTCTTCAAGGGTAAAAACTATTTATGTTTGAGAGACTTTTAGTAATTCCACTTATTCAAAGCCATAAAGATAGAGGCGGACCCAGGATGTATAAGTACAAAATTTACGAAGCTGGCTGAAACGTGAAAAAAAAAATTATATTGAAAATTTGACACTAAAATTACAAATAAAAAATTTGACACCAAAAAATTACGTGCAAACTCATAGCTCCGTCCCTGCATAAAGATTCCATCGTATGTCCTTATCATATATGACTAATTTTCACTAAATTGAGTAAATAGTAGGAAAGCAAGCATTCTTGATGTCTTATCTAAAATCTACAATGTTGAGATAGTTGTTTCTTCAAGATAAATGGCCACAACTTAAAGCAGCTATTAGCGTTAACGAATTAATCAAATGACATATATACATATAAACATGCATATAAGGGGGTGAAAAAAAAAAGAAAACACCTGCCGGGAAAGATCAAAATGAGTCAAGATAAGCTGAGCAGCGTTCAAAGTCTTGTCAATGTTTTCGTTTGCTCTCAGCATAGTCTGTGATTTAATCAACGCAAGAATATCAAGATTCGGTCGCACTGTAACGAGAGAGATACACAGAGAGAGAGAGAGTGCCTGAGTGGGGAGCAGAGCGGTTTGAAGAGCGGAGACGCGGTGGTCGAGGGAGCCGAGAGCGGAGACGACGGTGTCGGTGATGGATTGGCTCTTCATTAGCATCTCTCTCACCTCTCTCGCTTTCTCGCTGGGCGCCATCTTTCTGGCTCTAACGAGAGAAAGTTGGAGGGAGAGAGGGTTTTTGATACGAATGAATTGTTTATTGTTATTCAAATTGTTTACTTCCTTTTATATTTTTCTATTTTATTAATAATTTAAATTTTTAGACAAATTATTACACATGTTTTTGAGGAAATTTTAAATTACAATAATTTAATGCTTAAATACAATACAAATATTAAATTTAAATTTTTAATAAAAATAAGAGTAAAATTGATTTTTTTAAGATTAAAATATTAAATTATTATGTTTTAAAATTTCTTTAAAAAATGCAATATACAATGATGTTTAAATACAATAAAAATATTAAATTAAAAATTTTAATATAAATTGAGAGTAAAATTGATTTTTTTAAGATTAAAATATTAAATTATTATGTTTTAAAATTTCTTCAAAAAAATGCGATATACAATGATTTATAGATGAAGTGCGTAATTAATTATGAGGCAAAAATTGACTGTTGGTGGATAAGAGAGTAAAAAGTGAAATTTACCCATATTTATTATACATTATTAGTAGTGGAACATCCTACTATATTAATGCTAGAATATAATATTTAGGCCGGCCTACTTAATTTATCTTGATTATGATAAATATAGTCATGACCGATATAAAATATATATATATATATGCATGTATGTGTATGTATATATATATATAATCTCTACTAGTATTAGGGGATTTCCCCCATTGTTAGTAATAATAGTGTTTGTTTTTTGAGTTAAAAGAATAATAATAATAATAACCGAAAGTGATTGTGTAATTTTACATTACCATTTAAGCAACTTTAGAAGAAGAAAAAAATTGTTATTCCAACTGTGTTTAATAATATTGATTTCTTAACATATTTCATGCAAATAAAAGTATTGGTAATTATGAGGAGGAGTTGAATGGAAAAGTATTGAAAACTATAGGGAAAGTGAAGTTAATCAAATTTATTGTTCATTTATAACGGTGACCATCCTACTAAATTAATATTAGAAGATTGGATTGATTGTACTAATGTTTATGCAACCAAATTAATTTATCTTCATTATGATAAATATAATTGATAAAAATAAAAGGCAATTATTAAAAACACCATGAGATTTTACCTTTTATCAATGTAGCTTTAAAATTTTAATTTTTATCGATTTTATCCCTAAAGTTCTTATTAATCATAAAAAAGTTCATTTACCATATTTTGGACTATTTTGTAATTGGCTTTCATGATGGCTTATATCAATATAACTGCATTTCGTAAAATTGATTTGTGCTAGATTAAAATAGGTACACATACATTTTGAATAATTTGATATTTGTTCAAAAGCTTTTCTTAGCAATAAAAAATATTAATTATTAAATTAAATTATTTTATCTCATTAAATTATTTAATGATTTACAAATTATATTATAGTCAACTTTCTAATTATTAAAGTATATATATAAAAATAATCATAATCAATTTAGTTAACCATTTATTTATTTATTTATTTATCCAATTTTCAAATTTAAGAAAACCTTTTTCTTGCTAAGTTTTATGCATAAACATAGCTGCCAAAGGAAAAATAACAAAATAATCGTGTTGTATATTTTGCAACAAACATGTTCACCTTCCTTTTATATTAACTATTTATTCATAAATTAACATTCTAATTTTACTAATTAATATAATAACAATAATAATATTTTTATTTATATGTAAATGATTGAAGTATTAAATTTAAAAAGGATTATTTGTTAATAATTAACCTCTATCGTGACACTAATTATATGAAATAAATTTTACTTGGTATAGTGTAAAATAAAGGCAAAAAAGTCAAAAGGGTGTTTTTGATGCCTTAATAGAATCTTGAGGATAAAATCGATAAAAATTGAAATTTTTTTCACTAAATTGATAAAAGGTAAAACTGCATTTGTTTTTGACAATTCCAAAAAAAAAAAAAAAAATTGTTTCGACGATTGCTCATTGTGCTATTTTTATTACTTTATCCAGTGTCTGCAATATTAGGCACTGATAAATAATTGAAATGGCATAGTCATAATTATACTTAGCACATTCAATCAATTAACTACTATTTTTATATTTAGAATAATTGATATCAATTTAGTACGATTGAAGGTTAAAGGTATGGGCATTGATTAGAATATCCTATGGGAATTGATTAGAATACACTTAATTTTAGTGGCTATTACTACTACTAATTAAGAACTTACTCTACGATGTTGTCAAATTACTATTACGTGCTATAAATATTTTTCTATTAAAAGTTAGTTCACATCGTTTCTGCAAAATTTGCTATCCAACATTATTTTAAGAAAAAATAAATCCAAAGCAACGAATATTAATATCAGAACATTTTACAATGTGTAGTATTAAATTATGTTATCTACATTTAACTTCTTTCTTAAATAAAAGTTTTCCCCCGTAGAATGGCTACCGTAACACCATATTTCAATCCAATTATGTGTAACTTTGACATTAATGGTTACTTAAGTTAATTACTAAATAAAATATATTATTTAAAATTACAAAAAAAAATACAAAAATAGTTTTATTGATCTCTCATAGCTTTCAAATAAAAGAATTTTCAAAAAATCTTTTGATATTTTGTTTTAAAAAATAAAAATAAAAATATTATAATAGATATTTTGTAAAAGCTATAAAAATTCGGTTAAGAACCGTGTAAAAGCATATTTTTATATTTTATTATTCAATAATATATAATTATTTTAAAAACCCAACAAAACGAGACATATATGTGTAAATATATATATATATATATAATTTTCCTTTGTGTAATTCATATATGGCTTTATTATCGTGCAATCGATTCTTGGGTATCTCAGCTTATTGTTGTTCTCCACTTCATTGCCCCCAATTGCAGCAGGTACGCTCAATTCCCACGAAGCTTCTCAATTCCCCAAATTGCCCTTTCAAATCCCACAAATTACTCATCGATTCCCGCCGCCGGTTACAGCTTAGGGCTAGCTCCGCCGCAATGGAAGCCGCTCCTCCGCAAGGCTACCGGAGAAACGTCGGCATATGCATCATAAATCCTTCCAATAAGGTATCCCACCCCCCCCTTCTCTCTCTATATATATCTGTGTGTGTGTGTGTGTGTGTCAAGGTTTGAAAACTGGGTTTCGATCGCCGTTACGGGCCGGTATATTTAAGGCAGATCCAAAATATGTAAGTGTAAAATTTATAAAATTGCTGAAACTACATTTAAAAAAAATTTAATACTAGAATTATATATAAAAAATTTTACAAACAAATTTGATCCTTGGAAAATGATGGGGTGATTGTAGCCCCAGTGGCAAACTAATAAATCTGTCCATAGATATATGGATAAGAATGGGATTTTCATTCGTAACGGCCAAAACCGTGACATATAGGCCGTTCCAGGAAAGAAAATGAATAAATAATTTTGTAAAGATAAAAAATTTTGCGATTCTGATTTCTTCAACCGTTACGTTCCCCAAAAGCAACGCCACTGTTACCATTATATCAGCAGCCACCGTTATTTGAAACGGTGATATGTATATATGATTGACATACCAACAGCTATACAATTATGTGTCAATCAATGCTGTAGAAACATCTACGTGGTTTGATATGTGTGGTGATCCTCTTTTAAGAAAAGTATCAACATGCTGTGTGTGAGTAATAAAATTTTTTTACATTGATTTTTTTTTTTTCTTTTGTAGTATACCAATACTATATATATGCACATGTATGTGGATGATTTTTTTATTATTTTTTATTTTTTTTTGGTTACTAATTTGCGGATATTGTAATTGTAGATATTTGCCGCATCTAGGCTGGATATACCGGATTCCTGGCAAATGCCTCAGGTACTCTATCATATTCTCGATTGCAGTTATGAGAATGCTTTTAATAATTGGGTAAAATGATTATAGCCTAAAATGTAACAGCCTGTGTCTTCATGTAGTATCATATTATCCACTTTTGGCGAAGTTATTCGTGCAAAGTTGAAACTTTCTAGGGGCGATATATCCCTGGATGCTTCAACATAAGCACGGTTAACTACTGAGTTTGAACCAAACTCGATGCTAACACAACTTTAAAGCATGTTGTACTAAGTAAAATTCATAATATTAGCACATCTCCATTGTTCAACCAGCAGATGTGAGACAAGTGGTGTCCTCCCTTCCCTCGCCACTGTGGTAGCCAAATGCGTGGCTTGACAATCCACCAATGTGGTAGCTCACTTGCGTACACACAGTTGAGGTGCTATTGAAAGGGTGAATTTCTCTTGATAGAACTATTAAGGGTTAGAGATTGAGCCTTAAATTGTGTTTTTTTAAAACCAATTTTACCTGTTACCTGATGCGAAACATTAGCAGGTTAACCTTGGAGCGAACCAGTGGTTGAAGAAATTAATCAAGTTGGAAATTAACATTGTTAGCATAGTATTCGAAAGTTCGTAGTTTTGTATGTGAAGTACGTAATGACCGATGGTATCTCTAAAGGCTATGGGTTACATTTCTTTTGTAATATATTTGGAATCATTGTTGTATGGTTTTCTTTATATGGCAGGGTGGTGTCGATGAAAATGAAGATCCAAGAAATGCTGCTATCAGGGAATTAAAAGAAGAAACAGGAATCACATCAGCTGAAATTCTTGCCGAGGTCTCGGATTGGTTTATTAGGGTCTTGAATGATCTTTTGTTTGAATATTTGACCCTAATCTAGTTGCTCCATACTTTTATACCTGGATTATACTGTACTGTAACCAATTGTTCGAAATTCAGGTGCCACATTGGTTAACATATGATTTTCCTCCTCAAGTCAGGGAAAAACTAAGGCATCAATGGGGATCGGATTGGAAAGGTCAAGCACAAAAGTGGTGAGTACCTTTACTTAAGAAACAAGTATAAGGCTCTATCTAATCCCTTGGGTTTGGGTGGACATTTAGCCAACTCCAAACTAACTACTGTGGCCATATCATACTGGATCAAAATTAACTAACACTTTCCTATGACTACGTGTTTGGTCATCATTTTTTGGCTCTGTCTGCTATCGATATTGTGCATTGATACAAGATGAGTCAATAAATGATTCTCAAATTTGATTGTTATTTAGACACTGATTGTATTGTCATTGATTTTATCTTTTTAATATCTTCATGAGGGTGTAAACTTGAAGGTTCCTCCTTAAATTCACGGGAAATGATGAAGAGGTAAATCTTTTGGGCGATGGGACTGAGAAGCCAGAGTTTGGTGAGTGGTCGTGGATGTCACCGGAACAAGTGGTTGACCTTGTAAGTTTCTTTACCACGATGCTGGTTGATCCCTTTACATCACAAGTACCTTTCGTGTAGCTTTTTAAATGTTCACGTGTTCTCTTCTGAACTTAATTGCAGGCAGTGGATTTTAAGAAGCCTGTTTACAAGGAAATTTTGACGATTTTTTCCCCATACCTTCAACAAGATTAAAGTGATGCGCTTGTTTGAGTGATGTGTGTTAACCAACTTAATCGAAGTGGAGAAGGCCATACAAGCTTGGCGATTGCAATTGGCCACTAAGTTACAAACGCATTCTCTTCAACCAGTGTTGCCAGTTTGTAGGAAAATTCGGAGAACTATCTCTTCTGTAACTGTGTTTCCTAATGTATCTTGCAAGCAAATGTCTGAATTTCTTTAGAGAATATTGGAGAATGTCTAAGCATTGAAGAATAGCACATCGTGATTGTGTTTGCGTTGATGTATGAAGAAATAAAGTTAGAAATCTTTCTTTATGTTTTTTTTCTTTCTTTTGCGTTTCCCCCTTTAATTTTTGTTTCTTCCCCCTGCTTGTAGCATTGCAATAGGTGAGGAATAGTTGGCTCACTTTCTTACGAATAGATGCAAACATAAAATTTAATTTGCTCATGCTGTGATTGAAAAACGAAGGTATTTCGAGTGATTCATGGAGAACTTTGGACCATTCTGAAATTCTGGAATACGAATCCGACATCATAAAGTATTCCATAAACACATTTAATCAGTTTTATAGGCCAAAAATGAGGTGGTGCCGAAGTACCTATACGCCAATGCCTTTCCACTGGATGTAGGATTTGAGAATGCTAACTGAGACTTTTCAAGCTTTGGACCTTCCCTAAAGCTTATCCTGCACCAGGCAAAGTAGACTTAGATTAGCTGATAGTTGACTAGTTTCCAAAAATGCAAAGTGAATCACTCCTAAAAAACGTATTTCAGAAGTTTGAGTAATTGACATGGTTAACGGTTGATCGTTTTTCAAATTACAAGTTAGGCTCACGAAGAAACGTAGTAGCACTAGTTAACAAGGTAACAGCACTTCTATTTTCTTAAATCGTTTGCCATGTTAAAATATCGACCACCATTTTATTTAAAGCTTAATTTGCAAGGATGGGGGAAGTTTACATTTTTATCTCCAATGTAGCTGATCACTAGAAATAATACTGGAAGCAACATACTTAGGCTCCATTTTTATTTTTATTTTTTTGGGCTATGTTGAATTATAGTTTTTGAGGTGCATTTCAAAGATACGTCGTTTCAGGAAGATACTTTACACGGAAAACAGAAAATTCTTAAATTTATTATTAGAGCCAAAATTTTTTGGAGAGTGGACTAACCTTGCAATATCTAGTAGTTGAGTGGCAATTTGGTTCCTTCTCAGAGAGGGAGCAACCCAAATGACTCTGATCCCACAAGTAGCAGCAACAGCTTCTTCTTCTACGAACACAGCGCCCATGAATTCGTCTTCTAATGCCTTCGAATTATTTCCTAAAGGAGCTCTTTTTACTGTCTCCCTCTGGACATGAATACCTCCAAATTGAACAGTAGATGAATCAGATGTGTTTGTAATTGCATTAATATCGTTGGTGCTCTTTGAAGACTCCGCACTCGAGAGAACTCTGTGTGCCATTTTGATTGGCTCTGCGATTAAACAACCAACAACCCTCTTCTGTATAATATATAAATAAACCTGCCATATATAGAATTAGGCCTCCCAACATTTTGATAACACCTTAAAATAGAGTTACATAATACAGAACTTGTACTTTTTTACCTTGCATAGCTTATGAACAAGACATCCACTTCCAAGATCGGCCTCCATCATTTCTACAACTTTCTCAACCTGAAAATAGAGAGTGTATCTTCTTAAATTTTGTATTGAGACTCTTAGGTTCCAAGCCAAACACGTATTCGTACATATCGCAAAACATTAGGCAATTTAAACAAACCTTTTTCTTGTGAGCAGGAGGATCACCGTCCAATACCAAAACAACACGCCCGCGTTCCTTCAAAGGGAACCAAACAACTCTCTCATTGTTCCACCCCTGCAAACAGATTAATAATATTGTGCAAAGATATTATATTAATCATATGAAATCACATCTCAATGTCTTTGGGTGATGACCTTGAATTGTATGCCATGAGTGTAATCCTTGTGAAATTCCTTATGAACCTTCTCATCTCCTTCATCCCCGCAAGCATATTTGAACCCACATGTGGAACAAGTTTGTAGAAGAAAATCAGATTGTCCCAACTCCAAATGTAATTGGGCATAGCTTCTCTTTTTGTTGAGGCTTCTAGTAGATATTGTAGCCGAGTTTAGAGACTTAGCAGAGCTGCATTGCTTTGGTGCTTCCTTAATTGGTTGAATCGAATAAATTTTGCCACTACAAAAGCCAACAAAAGCGACGGAAATTAAGCATGAGACCTACATTTATTAGTAATACGATCGTTTATTTATTGTTTAATGACACTGGTAGCGGCGGTGGACTTTAGGTAACTTTAAAAAATCTGAGCTGATTAGGATTAGGGTCTCTTTAATGAGTTGCAATCATGTTTCGGGATACAGAGAAAATAGTTGAAAGTAAAACCTAAAACTCGTCGTACCAACGTGAGTTAGATAACTTGTTCGTTCGTGCACGAGATGACGATATCAACTCATCGGCTCCCAATTAAAGAACTCTGGATCGAAGCCTTGATCGTCTATTGGCTATTAAGATCAGTCTAGGGGTGGTTACAAGCCAAGTATCAATCATACTTGAACTCGACTTGACTTGAAACAACACTGCTAGAACTTGAGCCGGACTCGAGTTTAAATTTACATCAAAACTCGAACTTGACTCAACTAAAAATTTGAAGACCCGGGCTCAACTCGAACTCGATTTAGAGATTTTTTTTTTTATATAAGTAATTGATATTTATTCACAAAATATCCATTTTTTTAAATTAATATGAATATAAATTTATTTATATATATATGCTACTCGCAAACTCAAACGAACCGAGTATCTTGATACTCGAACTCGAATGAAGTATAAAAGCCTGCTTGAACTCGACTTAGTACTCGTGCAAAGCTCGACTCGTGCCCACCCCCCTATTTGGGATACAGAAAAAAATAGCTGAAAGTAAAACCTAAAACTCGTCGGACCAACAACGTGAGTTTCAAGAGGACTGTTATCGACCCATCAGTTCCCCAATTAAAGAACTCTGGTTCGCGGATTAAACCCTACTGGCTATTAATTAAGATCGGTGTTTAATCTGCTCTGTGATATGGTACCCGAATTTCATTGAGACAATTACACAAACATGTAATGTGCCCCCATATTTATCAAAATCAAAATCAAAATCCCAGCAAACAGAATAAATAAATAAAAAATATGTAAGCACAATGATCAAATGATAACTAATTAATAGAAAAGGATGAATTAACATTACTCTGGGGGCTTGAAAAATGCGCTGATCTTGGGTTGCATCTCCCAATGAATTTGTTGAAGTTTTTGAATCTGATCCGTTTAACCTTTTGCGTCTGCTTTGTGTTTGGCGCTTTTCTAATTTTAGGGAGTATAAATTCGCGCTTTTTTTTTATTTGAAAGAATATGAAGTTGGCCTAATTGCCCATTTACTACCCCAAATTGGCTTGAATTTGGTTTGAAAGCCGAGCTCGAGCTCAATTTTAAACTTAACATTGTTAGTGAGGTGAGTTCTAACATGCATTAGCTCGGCTCGTTAAACTTTGAAGCCGCTCAAAATAAATGATTATATAGTATTATAAATAAATATATATATATATATATATATATGTTACATGATTAATATAATAAATAAAATATATCATAAAATAAATCCTGATATGTTCTCATTGAAATTCAACTTTACTAATTATACAATTGATATTTGAGCATAAATATTTTTAATTTTTTCAAATTTAAAATTTTACTTTCAAAATATTATTACTTTTTAACACTTTAAAGATTAACGAATTGTTTGCAAAATTTAATATAAGAGTTGATGAAATTTAAATAGAAAATCAATAAAGAGCTTAAAATGAGGGAGGGTAGGCTAGAAATCAAGTGACTCGTGAGCTGCTAACGAGCTGTTGAAGTTCAGCTTGATAAAAGCTCAGTTTGAATTTGGCTTGAATGTTAACAAGTTGAGCCGAGCGGAGCTCGAGCACCCCAAAACTCGTCTTGGCTCGGCTCATAGCCACCCTTACCCATCCCCAACATATTTTTTCCCTAAAATTAACGTTTTATAACCTATACAAATTGGTGTGCAAATTTAACTAATTTAAAATTTTAAAGTGTTTCTATATCCATCCTTGGTAATAAATGGCATCAAATTAAAAAAAATAAAGCCTCACAAACTATAAAACACTATAAATAAGGATATTTTAGTAAAATTACAATCTTTATGCATATTTATTTTTAAAAAGTAGATATTATTTTTGACAACTCAAAATAAAAAAAAAAATCACAAAATAAAATAGACGAAAGATAATTGGAGATTTTTCTATTTTATACATACAAAATATTTAGATTTTTTTGTTTTAATGTGCAATTATTACTAAATACGTTAAACTAACGTAATGGCCTTTTATAATCAATAGTGGTGAAAAACAAAGTCATCAATTAATAGGACTATTTATTTTTAATTTAAAACTTAGTTTGAATTTGCATAAATTGGTATGTAAAATCAAATCATTCAATTATTTTATTGACAAATGAAGTACCATTAAATAAATTACTAACTTCCTGCTTCGATAGATAATTTTAGTCACATAGGTAAGCAAATGAGAGCCGAGCCGATATATTTTCATTTTAAAATTAATCAAGCGAGCTCGGTCTTTTAACGAGCTAAACGGAATTATGCAGACTCAACTCATTGATTAACAAGTATTATTTTATTGTTTTGGTATGGTTCCTTTATAAATGAATGAAACCGAGCCGTGACGTTGATAAGCCGAAACCATGTGTGTTTATAAACAGCTCGGCTCGTTGACATTTATAATAGTATTAGTTTTTTGGTTTTTCTTTGACATATTGTATTACTAATTTTTATTTTTATAACGTTTTGCTGATCCGATAATTATGACCTATAAATTTTAGGTCCCATATCAGTATTATTTTATAGAAACTTACACAACTGCTAACAAACGGGCTAAGTAAGTCATGAGGCCTAAGGCATCATTGGTGGTGTTGATACGGCCCAAAGCCTAACCTTTTTGGCACCAAAATATATAAGTATCCATTTACTTCCTTCGGACCCTCGCCCAATAAGAAGACGACAGATCAGGAACGAAGTTAAAGGTTTTATAGCAAACATGCACTGGTAGTAAATCATACCCACTGTTCAGTGATAAGGGAGGAATTTAAAATTTTACAACATCCCCATAATTTTATTCTAAAATATTAAGATAAATAAAGTTCATTCGAATATGGGTTGAGTGAGTAAGGGCATAGAATCTTCACTCATTAGCTCAAGCCTGGGGCCAAATTGTTTATAATCATGTTTGAATTATATATCATAATGTTTCTTGATTCAAAAGACACGCGGTTAGATTTGGTAAAAAAAATTGAGACGCAATGTTCGCGATTCATCTGGAACTTGAGAAAACAGCGAGTTCAACTTAATTTTTCCGTCAACCAAGGAAATCTTTAAAATAGGCAACAATAAACTCTCTAGAATACGATTGAACTTTTAAGAAAGAGATAAAAAGTTGATCCCTGTAAACAAAACCAAAATTTTGAAACAATCAAGTGCGAAATTACTTTCAATTCGAAGTATTAAGAGAAGTCTACAGACACGTGAAAGGGAAGTCCTCTCCGTACAAGAATTTTTTTTCATGTAATGTACAATAATTACTATATTTTTGAATAAATTGCTATAAACTGAGAACAACTCGCTACAAGTATTTTTAATTAATATTAGTTGCAGTAAATTATTTTTAATTTATTAGATATCCTCTTCTTAAAATACAATAATCCCGTACCAAAAAATTCATGTACTTTAAAAGAAAAAAAGCTTCTTGTACTGGGAGCAAATCCACATGAAAGAGGGGAGAAGACAAGTACAACAATATCCACGTAAAATCATTCATCACGAAGAAACCGAGCTTAAAATACAGTTTGAATATACGGTTTTTAACAACAAAGGCAAGTTTTTCAAAAGTTGTAACAATTATTCTGGAAAATAGAGCAACAGATAGAGAATTAACAGAGAGCCTACAGCTTCGGTTGGATGCGGCTCAAGCTAGCTTGTATCGAACCATGTGGTTCATCCGTTGGCAGATAGACATCATCCTCAAACTGCAAAACCAGGAAACCCATTTTGACTCAAGTTGAAAGTCACTGAAAAACAATTTAGACAACAAACTGGCTGAAACAAAACCGCTTTCCATGTTTTCAGTAAGCAAATGAATTTACGTGGGAGTCCGAGAACCATAGCAACGATTACAAGCTTTTCGAAGTTAATTATAGCAACTAGAAATCGACTCAGAGAACATGGAAATCCTACCTTCACAATAACATTATTCTTGCTTGATAAGTTAACAGGAAGAAAATGGATATTTGGCATTTTCAGCTGGATGGACGAAACATCAGGAAACCTGAGAGCATGAAAACAAAGAATTAAATTTACCAAAACCCATAACCACAACAAAACAATAAAACTGCTATAGTCGCATGCTAAGGTTCGAAATCAAACAGCATGTAAATGAGAGGGGGAGAGAGAGAGACCTGCCAAGAACTCCCCGTGCCATTTGATAAAGAGTGCTTTGGACGGAAGGGCTGTATACCCCCTCCTTTGGAGGACCGAAAAAAGTATCAACCAAAACTTTTTTCACATCCCCATATCTCTGAGTGAAGTAAAGAGGATTTCCAGGTAAGTTGGAGAGAGATTCATAAAAATATCTGTTTGGCAAGCAGTTTACCTCGAATCAATGCTGTGGATTTCCTCAAAACACAAGTTTTTCCAAATTCTTCTTTTTTCTGGAATAATCGTAATAGCTTCATAAAATTTACTTACGTCCATGTTGCAGTCACCTCAGTTGCCAGCATCCTCTCTCTCGTTTCGGGTAACATGGTATATTTGTCTCTTATAAACCCTTCAAATCCAGACTGTTACAGATTTGTTAAATCATGCTCACAACATGTAAACAAATAAGCTCGACAAGTCCACAAAGGTATTGATGTACCTTGGTAGTCTTCAGTAATGACAATGCTTCAACACCAGAGGTCAACCGCAACGTTCCACATTTTTCAACAGTTACTTCAGTCGTATGTTTTTCCGATCCAAGTTTAAAACCTAAAACAACAAAAGATTAGCAGAAAGCATAGTTATCTTCTATTCCAGAAGGCCAAGTTTTAGAAATCTTAATCATTAGCTCATCTTCTACAAGGTATTGAACATTTTCATCAGTCTTCAAAAGCTCAACCAACGGCCAGAAGTAGGGACATTCAAACAACAATATATGACATTGACTGTGCCACAGGTGGTTGTAACAGAAGTGAGAATTTGCATATATATCTACACCCTTGGCAAAATGCATATTGAGAAAAGGATTGGTTTTCAATCACAAATTAGGATCTTCCTTCCCAGGTAGACTTCTAATTGAGATAAAAAGGATATGCATATTACAAAAACAGATGAGCAAGTCGCTCTATGGGAACAACTGGGGTTCGAAAATTCATGTTAAAGACCCGTGATATCTTACTCTGGTTTCATTCAACCGAGCCCAATTTATTGAGATTTTAAGGCTTGGATGACGACGACGATTAAAAGTAGTCTATTTATTAAAGTTTTGACATGGAATTTCAGGATAGCTCAAGCTAGGAAAGCTGCCAAGAGAGCTTAATTAAGAGCAAATTTAAGGTCAAAAAGTTCTCTTATGATAAATCTTATATAGGAGCAAACTGGATCTCAATTTCAAATTCCACAAAAAAAATTGATCTTCAAATAATTAACTACAATTGAATTGATCTTGTGATTGTGGAGCTTAAATACTTATTGAAACAATTAGTTTCCTTTCCTATTCGAATTTGTATAGGCTGAAAATACTGTACTCCAGGCCGTCGTTAAAATTTCATTGCCCGGCTTGGCGGCACCCAAACTTAATCACTATTGACAAATCGGGTTAACAAATAAATCCATGTTTTATTCTTGTATAAAAAATGTATACACGAGCTTATATACAGTTGGATCTTGTACGTTGATAATGTTTACAATGAAATGAAAGAGAACTTAATCTAAACAATATATAAAAAGAGAAACAATTGAGGGCAAAGTACATACCAA
>MKEJ01098392.1:0-11427 GCA_001753735.1 Embelia ribes | reverse complement strand
AGGAGGAGCCCTTTTGAGGTGGTTACTGGCCAACCACCACTCTTGTCCCACACAGTGGAAAGACCCTATGTTGGAAAATCTCTAAGAGCTTTGCAATTCGCTAGGGATTGGCATAAAGAGTATGATGTTGTGCGTGCCTACCTCAACAAGGCATCACACATAATGAAAAAGTGAGCTGATAAGAAGCGATACCCTCTGAAGTTCAAAGTAGGTGATTTAGTTCTGGTCAAGCTTTCATTTGAGCAATGCAAATTCATGCGAAGGCGGGATAAAAGACTTGTTTGTAAGTACGAGGGGCCGGTTGCAATCCTCAAGAAGGTTGGAACGTATGCTTACAAAATCGATGTTCCCATCCTGTCTTCCATGTTAGGCACCTCAAGCCGTACCATACTGACAAACCATACCATACTGACAGGGAAGACTCCACCAGAAATATGCCAACCCAATAAACTATCATGTCAAAACTGCAGAAGAGCAGTGTTGGAGAAATCCTTATAGATCGTACGACCATCTCTTCGAAGAAAAAACATTAGGAGCTTCTTGTCAAATGAAGAGGGCTTGGAGATGATGAAGTCAGCTGGGAAAGGGAGTCATATTTGGGGGCTTTTGCGGAGTTGATTGAGATTATCTGGGTCAGAAGTCACCGAGGACGGCGACTACTTAAGTGGGGGAGAATGTTGGGTTGCCTCTCAATGCACCCTGGACACTTATCTTGTATATATACCTTAGCTTAGGGACGAGGATGTCTTCTTTTTTTTTTTTTTTTTTTTTTTTTTTTTTTTTTTTTTGGTTTTTGTTTTTTTTTTTTTTTTTTTTTTTTCCTTCTTCTTTGGATGTAATTTTCTTCTACTTCTTCTATTTGTATATGACTCCTCGAACATAGGTAGTGTTGACTCCTGCCACTCTAAGAATGTTTCAAAATGTATATATAGGGAAGGGGGTAAACAAGCTTACCTTTCCTACCAAGCATAGCCTTTTGAGCATGTGTTAGCTCTTGACATTCACAAGCTTGTAATTGTTGCTAGCATTAATGAAAGAATGTTTTCTTTTCATATTGTGTGTGTCTTCATTATGATTTGATACGCTGCTTTCATTCGGTGGTTGTTGAGATTGGCGGGCTTGCCTACTAGCGGTTAGCAAGTGCCACAGAGGATATTGGCAATAGACATATCAAGTGTCACCCCGAGACACATGTCCATGATGAGTCCGTTGCGTGTCTATATCTTAAATGGTTGATTGGTGTTTTTGGACTCACCATGTGGTTTGTGGAAGCGTATTCAAAGACTCCGCGGTACATGTGTGCCCAACATGGACATGACACCCATTTTGGATTGTTCGTGTGAACCAAAATCTTTGGGCTCTGTGATCTATTCTTAGGAGTTTGAGTCCATTAAAAACTTTAGCCCAAAGATAAAAGATGAAGAAAGACCCGAAACAAGTGAGATAGTCTACATTATTTTTCTTGTATGTCAATAATTCATGTTCGTACAGAGGCTTGACATATCATGTAAAATACACATGATTCAAGTTCTTAGCCGATTTCCTGTGTAAATTTCAGAGGAAGTACCTTTAAATTAAGAAAAAAGTAGTAAGCACATCTGTCATCCTGTATTTTACTATGGTCACGAGACTCACGACCAAAGCATAAATGATTCTACAAGTTAGTAGTCGAAATTGATCACAAAGTTTTTTGACTCTGATTCATATGTACAAACACTGTAAATTTTAAATTCACCTGGTTAGAACAAAGCTTCTTGTTGAAAGTTGAAACATATATAGATCAAGGAAATCAAAATATGTTCAACATAAAATAAATCCGGTGAAATATGACTACAAATGCTTATTAGTACATTACTATTTATTTCTTTTTCAGCATGGAGAAAATTCTTGAACGATATGAGAGAAAATCATACACAGAGAGCCAACTCAATGATCCTGAATCACAGGTTACACTTAATTTAAAGCAAGTATTTTGTTATAATTCAATTTTTGTCAATGTTAAGTTAATTGTAACAATTATTATTAATAACAAAAGAGCCTAAATGTCTGCAAATGCCATACTTGTTTCAAGGGAAGCTGGAGTTTAGAACATGTCAGGCTCCAAGCAAGGTTGGAGATCCTTCAGGGAAACCAAAGGTAGAAAAAATCGTCCTTCAATATATCCCACGAAGATGTATATCATTTTATGCTGTATCGTATTACCCGTTAATGCAGTTTAAATGAATCTCTGAAGTTATGTATGTTGATGACTTGGTGTATACAAAATTGCAGGCATTTCATGGGAGAAGACATTGATACATTAAGCCTCAAGGAGGTTCTAAATTTGGAACAACAAATTGACACAGCTCTTAAACATATAAAATCAAGGAAGGTAAAGCAAACCATCTTTATATTTCAAAAGGGAATAAGGGGTTATTTGGTTACGACTTTCGCATTTGGCTTCTTTGTTTTTAATCTGAGTTTTTTGTCTTTCAACCAAGCTAGAAGTTTTAAGTTTGGATGCATCTAGTTTTTTTCTTAATCCAGAAAAAAATAATATTTTTGTTCAAAACCTGCAACCATACAAGCCCTAAATATCTTTTCCTTTGTGGAAAAATGCAAATTAAGCTCGCAATATTTTTATTTGCAGAACCAGCTAATGTTGCAGTCTCTCTCTGAGCTTCAAAAGAAGGTGATCATTCTCAGTTGAGACGTAAAATTTATTCAAGTTACGGACACTAATAATAATTAGCAGCACAGGAAATGTTTTTCTTTCTGATTCTCCAATTGGCTGAACAAAAACTTTCTGAAACAAAAACTTTCAGAAATGAAAACAATTTTTGTCTTCTTATATATGTTCGGTGATTTTATGTGACAGCAACAGGCATTGCAGGAGGCAAACAACCTTCTTGCAAAGAAGGTGATTTCTATGCTATTCTATGCATATATCATCTGCATTTAATCCCATGAAACTAAATGAACTGATTTTCAAGTAATATGCCTAAACTTTCGAACAAGCAGATTAAATCCAAGGAGAAAAATAGAAAAAGGGATCAACTGGAGCAACAAAATCCAGCTACGGATTCACCATCACCCGGTGTTCAATCACAAGAACTGGTCACCTTAAACATCAGGTTCGCTCTCTCGCTCACTCTCTCTAGCATGCATCCATGTATGGTTCTTAGCACTTAATTACTATCATAACTAAACGTAAATGAACCTTACCGACCAAGCTGATTCTTTCTCATGGCACTGACTCATGCTCGTTAATGTTGGCTCTTGAATTCGGACAAAAAAATCCCACCTCATCAAAGTACAGGGTTTGAGCTGCAGGTTAAATTTAGAATCTTGAATTCGGACTAAAATAAGCAATACTCATACCATTTACGTAATGAAATCAAGTTTAGGTGAATGAAGTGTACTTTCCTCAAGAAAGCATACTAACATATGCAGATGTATCCATTGTAGGAGTACTCAAGAGGCAGAGAAAGATGATATAGATGCAGAAGGAACATCACTTCCAAATGAAATTAATACAGCTATGCCATCATGGATGTTTCAGCATATAAGTAGATAGAGATTCGGTGGTTTATGCATTATTGGCTGAAGCTTTTGCCAACACTTTGCAGTACAGAAATTTTTTATGTCGGAAAAATCTGTGTTGGGCAACTGGCTTTTTATGCAGCCCCCTGATTCCATTAATGTGCATGCTTAAACTCGTCCCTAGTTTAGCATTCTACTCATGTACTTTAAGTCAATTTGTAAGGAAAGTGATTTTCAAACAAAAGAAGCTCAACAAAACTCGACAGAATGATGTGTTCATGCAACATTTGATAATACAATACAAAAGGCTTATTACCATGAAATATCTTTTGTAGGGGAACCGACACCATATTCTATAAGAGTTATATTTGAGATTCATTAGTTTGTAGATTACCCCATTTGTTGGTATCTTAATCATTTGCGAGAAGTCATACCGTTACATAGTTGAACAAAAGCTATCCTTTGAATTATCATATACAGAACTGTTTCGGCTTGCAACAAGCATTCTAGTAAGCAATTATACTTTCTTACTTGTGCTTGTTTCTCTTACGGATATAAAGTTTTGTTCATGATTTCTTATGAAGGGATTTATTTATTTATTATTTATTTTTACATTTTAAGACCAGAAATCATTGCACCAAGCAAGTTTTAGAGCATGGTTTATGAACTACTATTCTCCCAGACAATTAACCACCTTACGTGATAATTTTTATTATTATTTGAAATTTTGCTAGTTTCTCAGTTTATTTGGTATACAATATGCATGTTTGTTTCCTTCTCCTGCCAAATACTACCATGTCAGAAAGAGCAACATTTTACAAATTTAAGCTAATTTTACAAGTCGTGGTCAATGGACCCTGCAAAATTTTGGACACGGCCAGAAAGTATCCTTAACAAGACAATAATCAAGCTAACTAGGAGTAAACATTCATTTAAACGCGATATAATGTGGCAAAATGGATAGTAAACATTACATTGGCAGAATGTACGAGTGATTCACTTATATTTTTTTTAGGGCAAAATAGCATCATGCTCACAAGAGGTATATGCATACCGCAACGGACCTTAAAAGCAAGATGAGGATTTTGCTCCAAGCAGCTGGAAACCACCCTCTCCGAAAGCTATTTTGAGGAAAATATTTCTGTAGGCATTTATGTAGTATTTCTGTGACGACCCGGGTTTCTTTGGCAACTAAACAAGAAACTCCCAGAATCCATTCACAAGTTGTTGACAGGTTCCACTAATAGAATATCAAGAGCTCAATTACAATCCCATTCCAAAAGATACAGGTTTACATAATAAAAGATGACATGCTCGACCGACCATTACATAAATATTTATGGAATTCTAATATTTTCAAAGCATGTAAGCAAAACTACCTTTATTTCTTCAATCATGCACCAGGATGATACAAATGCACAAAACAGGGAAATGCATACATACAGCAAAAAATTGACAGAATTTCTTGCTTTGGGTAAAAACAGCACCGTTGCAAGGAAATCCAGTTGTACAAATTGGATATATATATATATATATATATATAGATATAGATAAGTAGCACAAATTTGGGTGAATGCATATACAAACTGATCGGCCATGAGGAACTGTACAGTGCCCAGAACATTTAAAAACACATCTTCCATATATGCTTCTGCAGAAAATTCACCGGTACGATCCACCTAACTATAAACAGAACCAATGTTTAGTGCGCGTGTGTGTATCTATATGTATATATATATAGCACAAATTTGGGTGAATACATATTTAAAGACACATCTCCCATATGCAATTCTGCAGAAAATTTACTAGCACGATTCACCTGACTATGAACAAAACAACCGTTGTTTAGTATTTTACATAGGCATGACAACGAAACCTGAACCCACGGTTACCCACCCTAACCCGCCTCGACTGGGTACGGGGGCGGGACTAGGGATATAGATATCCGCCCCGCCCTAGCCTCGAACCCGCCTTGCTATTTACATAATTATAATAATATCTTCATTTATCTATATAAGGTATTAGATTTATTTTTATTAAAATGTTACGTTCTATATAAAAAAGTATTTTTTTTAAAGTTGCAGAACATTTGATTGTATTTTTATTATGATGTTTTGATGCTATGAGTGTTATTTGAAGCACAACGAAGTGCTTCTAAAGTATTGATTTCTTTTTAATTTGTAGCTAAAAGAAAACTAAGTTTCAATTTCTAGTTGATTATTTTAATTATACAAAGATTTTATTTGTTTATTTTTTGGAAGTATAATTTTTGAGTTGTTAAATTTAATTAAAACAAAATAAATTTTTAAATTTTGTTATTCATTGATGGGGGCGGGGACCCGCCGGAAAACCCGACCCCCGCTTTGGGCGGGGATGAGGATCTATTTTCCAACCCCGAAGGAGAGCGGGGCGGAGTTGGGAACGGCAAACCCCGCCCCCATCCTGTTGCCATCTTACATAGAGCTCATGGACAAAATCCATACTTGAGATCACTTTTCATTTGGAAGTTATCATAGTAAGCCCGTGAAAGACCTTTTTCCTTCTTTGGGGGTCATTGATCCAAGATAAACAAGCAAATATTTGCCTGCTAAGGACATGATTTTTGCTTCAATCATACCAGTATATTGTATACCATGAATGTAAGCAATTTATTTTATTGTATGAGGCTCAAAAGTTAGCTTATGCCTATAAACAATTCGGTACAATTGATCATAACCAGAAAGTACTCCAGCTCCAGCCACACCAAGAAGCATGTTAGCAGTGACTCCACGATACAATGCTCTAATACCCTCGAGATGAAAAATTTCGTGAAATGCATGCACAAAACTCCGATACTGTACAGCATGTCCTGAAGTAAGCATCATCCTTCGCCGTACTGTGTCAAAGGGATAAGCACATACCCCAGAAAATGTTGTCACACTCCAACCCAACAAGAAACTAGCAAAGAAATTGTCCTGCAAATTGAAAACATGATATCATTGTTCAGAAAACACTTTCTACAAAAAGTTGTGGACATCAGGTTAAGAGAACGTTAAAACAAAAACATCTCAACTTAAACCCAGTGAAGAGAATAACTACAGGAAAAATTATTAAGTGAACTTGATCCACGTAATGCTAACCAGACTAATTAGGCCAAATGTTAAGCATGCTTCGAAAAAAAATTCGTAATTTTTTTTTACCTCAACTGATAAATCCTATTTCCTGTGGTCTAGGAGAACGAGCCTACCAAAGAATCACTCTATTTTACAAAGTCAGAAAAGAAAATCACGAAGCAATTTCATCACAGACATTCAGCTCACAGAAAATTTGTTCCGTTACTGCATTTTTTTGCTATTAGAAGCCATACACCCCAAATCAAATAGCATAAAGTCATAAAGTGACCTGGGTCAAAGATGCAAGTCGCATCCTTTCAATGAAATAAACTGCAATTGAATGAAGAAATGGCACCAACCTGTAAAGGCCCCACCAAAACAATAGGCTTCATGGTATCGTAGATCCCAAAATACATGCCCCTATAGAGAGTAATACCAATAATTGACACACTAAAGCCACGATATAGGCCTGTAATCCCATCACTGGACAAGGTTTTGCGATACACATCTGTTAATCCTTTAAACTGGCGTTGACCAGTAAGTGGACACTCCTTTGCATCAGTGCCAAGACGAGTACGCACATAATCCAAATGGTAAAGAAGTAGTGAGGTGGTTGCTCCAGCAGCACTCCCTGAGGCGACGTTGCGTGCAAACCACTTTAAGTATCCATCTTTTTCTTTGGAGCGACCAAAAAGGCTCCTGAAATAACCTTTGAAGGCAAAGTTCAAAGCCTGAGTTGGGAAATATCGTAGGACGTTGGCCTGGTTACCTCTCCAAAAGGCAAGCACACCCTCTTCCTTTAGGACCCTCCCGAAGCAATTCCCAACACCAGTATAAGGCTTCTTGAGCAACCCTCTCTTTAATAGCTCTCCTTGATTTTGCAACAACAGCTTTACTCTTTCGATTGGCGCTGCTGCACTTTTTGATATGACTGATGCCGCCCCAGCCATTGCCAAATCAGCTGAAAATCTCTCTTTTTGTGTTGCCATCCCGAATCACTCCCTCTCTCCTGTGCACAAGTAATTACATACACAGACACACACACACACACACACACATATATATATATATATTCACAAAGGTGTGTTAAAAATGTAGGTGATTCTATCTTGCCTCATAAAGAATTCTCCCTAGAACAATTAAAAATAAAAAAAAATATGCGATCTACTTTTTATGGTTTATTTTCTGAGTGTAGCTTCTATACACTGGCAGTGGAAAACATTTACACACATGGTGCGTAAAATTAGTTTTACACGCGAGGGGACAACAACAATTGCACACATCATGCTCTCAGCACCACTTGCAGGAAAAAGAAAAAGAAAACCTTCTCATATGCATTATACAGAACTTAAATTCTTACTAATTTCTACTTAGTTCTTACTATAGAAGACAAAATGCGAAATGAAAAAACTCAATTCTTCACGTTTTTCTTTTTATAAGTAATTCTGCTAAATTTCCGTATCCTCCTGCAGAAATTATATAAGGTTAGAAATTTCACTCTTTCAATCAACTATTCTCATTCTGTCCCCCTCGACACAATAATCATTGCCATTTCCATTGCCATAAGACTATACTGAGGCATCTTTTGGTACCGAATAACTAAAAAAGGAGGTATTTTTTAAATTTGGTTTCTTTGCAACACACAAGTGTCAATATTTGCTTCCTCCAGAATAAACACAGTTTAATTTCTATGCAAATCAATAGGCCTCGAGAGCTCACTATTAGCCGGGGCGGACACAAAATTGGGATATGGAGGCTACCGAGCATCATAAATTTTTTTCAATTGAGTCCAAAGGTCATAAATAATTTTCCTAGGGGATCTAAAGCTGCATAAAAAATATTTTTTCACTTTTTAGAATACCGGGTGGATTTTTTCAAACTAAGAGGGTCATAGCTATTCGTACAGAAAAATAAAATTGTTTTATCCTACATGATTGTCAATATTCAAACGATTTTCTTTTAAATTATATACATGTCTAAATATCCAGGGTTCAATAAGGGGTTTAAAGAAATTAATTCAATCACTAAAACGACCTAACGATATGCCTATCGATAATGAAAAACCGAAGCGTAATAGAACTTGTAAATACATGCGAGTGAAAATAACAATTTCTTACCTCCTCTGCGATTGACGTCGGGATGCGTAGAGAGAGATGAGATCGACGGAGAGAGATTGGGAGGAGAGAGGGGATTGGTGGCGCTCGTTCGCTCTGTGGAGAGAGAGAGAGAGAGAGAGAGATTGGCCTTTTTGCTTGCCTCAATTTGTTCATATTATTTCCCATTCTCGCGCATCAATTACGATCATTCTCAAACTAACGTACCTCGTTAAAAAACATATTTTGTTAATATGTTTTCTTTACAAGGATACTAGCGGCACAATGGGATAAAAAATAAGGATGGCAGTTAATTTTAATAATATTAAAAATGCACTATAATATGTGCTTTTTATATATTAAAAATATATTTTAATAGTATGTATTCCATATATTCATTTTTTTATGAAAGCGCAGGAAAAATATGTGTTTTATGTGTAATGTTTTATTTTTATATATGTATGTTCAAATCATTTCTCTCTCTGTCTCTCTGTCTCTCTCTCTCTCTCCGGCGATCCAACTCTGGAGTGTAGATCCATTGAGTACTCTCCTCTGCATCGTCACCCTTCTCCGATCTTCAATCTCAGGTCTCTTCTATCCATCTTTATCCATGTTTTTAATTTTTGATATGTGTGTGTGTATTTATATTATGTTTTGTTGAGTACTAATGATTCACTGGTCGAGTTGATCTTCTTTTATAGCTCTTGTGAAATTTTATCTAATATTTTCTTTACTTATATAGCAACAAATATCTAATCTTTTTTACTACCCAACAAAAATCTAATCTTTCTTTTAGTACCCCAACAAAAAATTAGATTGGGCGCTCCACCATATTACCTATTTTCAGTCCCCTAAATTTTAATCCGTATACCTTAAAATTTAAATAAGTGATTGAGGCGTGAGGAATGCACACTCCAGTCCCCTAAACTCAAAAATAGACAGGGATGAACAATTGTCCCCTAGTTCAAGAGACCACTGTATCCTCCATGGGATTAGATACACTGTTGGGGGGTTCCAATGAGTTTAATTTCTAAATCTAGGATAGAATCTGATTTACCTGTGCGAGTGCCCTTAGTATGTTATTGTTTTTATGTGTTTGTGGAAGGGCATGCTTGTTGTCTCCTTCTACTGAAATTTTTTGTGATTGTTATGAGGGGTAGTTGTTGAAAGCTTTGATCTTTTCCCATTCTGAAGAAGAAAATCTATCAAATCTCTGCCGTCTTCAATTTATTATTTTTGGGTTTGTTAGAGCATTGGCATTAGATTCTCTAAAACATATTCTTTCCCTAGTTTAGAAACACAATAAAACCAAAAGTTAGATAATGTCACTTTTTTACCATGTTATCCAAAATAGAGAATCTTTAAAATTGTTCTCCACATATAAGAACCACTATTTATTCTTTAAGCATATAAAACTTATATGTTTTCTCTTATGTCACATAATTTAATACTATAAAAAAGGGCGTACCCAGTGCCGAAGCTCCCACACTGTGGGATCTGGGAAAGGGAATATCTAGGCAGCCTTGCTCATACTTTGCAGGGAGGCTGATTCGAACTTGCGATCATCAGCGCATAATGGAGAAATTCCACCATTGTGTCAGGCCCGCCCTACACGTGTAATTGTTGATCAATTATCGAAAATTTGAGTCTGTCTGTACACATTTTCAGTTCTATCCATGCTTTATTTATGCCAATTCTTGAAAGTTTACTACATATGGCTTTGCTGATAGAATTTCTGTGGCTGCTACAATAGTAAAAGATGAATTTCAATTTTTTCCTTTTGGGAAAGTCTTATTTGGCATCTTCTTTTTTTGCTAAAAATCAGAGGTTTTCAGTGTTATTTCTCATAATTAATTAAAAATATTAAGAATGACTTTAGAGGAGGTAGCTTGTTGTTTATATGACATTTAAATATTATAGTTATTTTATATTTAGACTATTCTGAAATTGATATTAGTGATGTTTAACGGTCTAAGTTGAATATTTATATAAATTAGGATTATTAATGCCATCAATTGCCACTTAGGGGTCACACATACATACCTTGAAGACAACTCATTTGGAAAAAAGGGTAAAGTATTTGTACACATATCCTTTCTTGATCTTTTATGCATAAGGTTGTTCATATAAAGTGTAAAATTTATTTTAAGGAAAATCTCATTCCAAACTAAATTTAAATTAAAAATTAAAAATTGTAAAGAGCAATAATATTCACACCAATTCTCATTGAACAAACTTGGATTGTATGGTTTAGAATTGGTCACGTCTATCATATATACTCTTTATTTTCTTTAAAAGTAGGATGATGTTAATTATGAATTGCACAATTAAAATTTGAACAATTTGTTGATATAAATATCAATATTCAATTATAAAATCCGCTATGGTGAAGCATAAACTTAAAAGACTTCCACAACTATTGTAATGCAGATTATCCCAGGAAAAAAAAATGATTGTAAAGCAAATCTCATATAGAATGTTTTTTTTTTCTTTTTTTAGTTTAAGACTTACCTGTGTAATATGGTCCACAATGTACTAAAAAGGCTCCAAAACAAGGTTTCCAAAGCAAAAATGTGTTGACCCATATCAGATACTCTTATTGTATCAGCACTAGGCTGACCCATGAGTCCTATTGGCGTTATGCTGGCACCTTCTATTGTGTCGTTATGCTACCGAAAAGTTTCAGGATTTTAGGGTATGAGATGTTAAGGACATGCTGC
>MKEJ01098378.1:0-19574 GCA_001753735.1 Embelia ribes | reverse complement strand
GAATATTATTGCACATATTGTAACCTAACTCAAATATATAATTACTTAGTTCACAAAAGTTGCAATCAAAAAAATTATACAATTTAGAAGTTTAATTTATTCAATATTAAAATAAGGTATTGTGGAAATAAAAATTATTAGTAGTAGTAATTTTAAGTTTTTTAAAATATTATAACACTTTCATAATTAACAATACATTTTTCAGTAATTGCACCATTAATTAAAAAATTAAAAATTTTATTTTTCCAAACAGTTAAAATATTTTCATTTCAAATTTATTATTATTATTTTTATTATGAATTTTAATGAACAATAATTCTATGTTGAGTTTAGAAGTTGAAGTAGAAAAGATAATGTTACTTGCTTTATAATTGTTGCAACCCAAGGCCGAGATATTGTCACTTTATCGTGAAAAAGTTGCAAGTAAAAGTAAATTTAAAAGTTTAATTTTTTCAATATTAAAATAATGTATTATGAAAATAAAAATAATTGTTGGTAATAATTTTAAGTTTTTTAAAATATTATAATGCTTTCATAAATAACAATGCATTTGCCAAGTAATTAGACCAATAATTAAAAAATTGAAAAGTTTGTTTTTCCAAATAATTAAAATATATCTTTATTTCAAAATTAAATTATTTTTTTGCTTAGAACATACATTTGTAATTTTCGTGAATATTAATTCTATATTGAGTTAAGAAGTTGACGTAGAAAAGATAACATCACTTATCATGACTTCTTTGCAATATGTTATCACATTTAAGAAATAAGTTATAATCCTTACCTAATCAAATTTAAAACATAAGTCACCTTTGTGTATAGTGTTCATAAATTTTATTCTTATTTTAATAGTCCCACATCAAATAGGATTGCCTTTACTTTGCATTATTCCCTATTAAATAACCATATATTTAGTTTTTGTTATCAAGTTGAACCTTAAGATCTGTTTTTTATTTTGTCTCTTTTAAGGTGGGCTTAATAGTTTAAGACAATTTCCTCTATATATAATATAGTTCAAATTTGATTGGTTGAATCGCTAATCATAATATAATGACTTATTTACAATGTGTTATCGTCTTTAAGAAATATATTGTAATATTTACCCAATCAACTTTAAAACATAATTTTATTCTCAAATTGTATTTTTACTTGAGAAATGCATTCTTAAAATGATTAAAAAAACTGATAACTTGTGAATTTTGCTATTGGTTGAAAATTTGTCACTTCAAGTGACTATATATTTGACAACGCTTGCGACATTTTGCACAAAGGTAAATTATATTTTAAAGTTGATTGAGCAAGAATTACAACATATTTAATAAAGGTGATAACATATTGCAAAGAAGTGATTACATTTTGATTTGAGATTCTATCAATCAAACTTAAACTATATTATATATATAGGAAATTGTCTTAGAGTATTAAGTCCGCCTTAAAAGAGGTCAATTAAAAAATAGGTGTTCAGAGGTTTAACTTGATAACAAAAACTTAAGACTATTTAATAGGGAAGAACACCAAGTAAAGGCAATCATATTCGATGTGGGACTATCAAAACAAAAATAAAACTTAGAACACTATGCACAAATGTGACATATGTTTTAAATTTGATCAGGTAAGGATTACAACATATTTATTAAAGGTGATAACACATTGCAAAGAAGTTATTACATTTTGATTGGCAATTCAACCAATCAAACTTAAATTATATTATATAAATAGGAAATTGTCTTAAAAATATTAAGCACCTCAAAAGAGGTCAACTGAAAAATAGACCCTTAGAGTTCAATTTGATAACAAAAATTAAAGACATGGTTATTTAATAGGAAAGAATACCAAGTAAAGGTAACCATATTCTACGTGAGACTATCAAAATGAGAAGAAAACTTAGTAATACTATGCGCAAAGGTGACTTATGTTTTAAATTTGATTGGGTAAAGATTACAACATATTTATTAAATGTGATAACATATTGCAAAGAAGTCATGATAAATGACGTTATCTTTTCTACTTCAACTTTTTAACTCAATTTATAATTAATATTCACGAAAATTCAGAATGTATGTTCCAAGCAAAAAAATAATGTAATTTCGAAATGAATGTATTTTAATTATGTGGAAAAACAAACTTTTTGATTTTTTAATTATTGGTCTAATTACTTGGAAAATGTATTGTTATATATGAAAATATTATAATATTTTTAAAAACTTAAAATTATTACTGACGGTTATTTTTATTTTTCATAATACATTATTTTAATGTTGAAAAAAATTAAACTTTTAAATTTACTTTTGCTTGCAACTTTTCCACGATAAGTGACAATATCTCAGCCTTGGGTTGCAACAATTGTAAAATAAGTGACATTATTTTTAATACTTCAGTTTCTTAACTTAATATAGAATTAATGTTCACGAAAATTCAAAATTTTTGTTCCATGCAAAAAAATAATTTAATTTTGAAATAAAGAAATTTTAATTATTTGGATTTTTTATTTTATAATTTATTTACTAATTACTTGAAAAATATATTGATATTTATGAAAGTATTGTAATATTTTAAAAATAATTTCTACATCTTCTTGATTTGATTTTTTTATAAACTTAAAATTATTGCTAACAATTATTTTCATTTCGACAAAATAATATTTTATATTAAAGAAAGTAAACTTCTAAATTTTCTTTTACTTTCAACTTTATTATCATAAATGACAATATCTAAGCATTGAGTTGCAACAATTGTAAAGTAAGTAACATTATCATATGTAATTCAACTTCTTAACTCAATATAGAATTAATATTCACGCAAAATTCAAAATGTAGGTTCCATGAAAAAAATTAATATAATTTTGAAATGAAGACATTTTAATTGTTTGGAAAAATATAATTTTTTTTAATTAATTTGCTAATTGATTGAAAAATGTATTGTTATTTATGAAATTTTTAATACTTTAAAAATAATTACAACAACTTATTGATGGCATTTTCTTTTTGTTGGCCTAAGTTTTGATCAAATATATTTTGATGATGAAAAATGAGTAAGAAACAAAGTTTAATTTATGCTCGTTAGGAGACTATTGTTTAAGCAGGTTTACATGAAGGTACAAAGCTATTACAAGCTCAAAACACATCACAACTTGAAGAAAAATAAGTATCAAAGAAGTAGAGGTATAAACGACATACTTTAAGGAAAGTTATTCGGTAAAATGATCATGTCTCCTAACTCATAAATCCAATGGATATTTACAAAATATTACTAGAAAAATAATTCAACTATCTACAAGTTTCATATTTTGATAAAATCCAATTCAAAGTGGAAAACGGTCAAAATGAAGAAAAATAGTTTACACATTCAAAACCAACACTGTTTTGTAACATGAGCATATCTCTTAGCTCATAGAATTCGACGGAAGTCTACTTTATATTTTTGGAAAGGGAATTCAAATGTCTACAACTTTCGCGTTTGGACGAAACCAAATTCTAAACCTAAAAGGGTCAAAACAACAAAAAATCACAACAACAGAAGAGTTGACTAACGTTGACCATATACGGACGGGGGTTGACCGTATACAGATTGGACAATTGACCGCCTACGGTCAGGGGCTAATGGACACGCGACCGTATACGGACAGAAGGTGACAATATGCGGACAGAAACTCGATCATAAAAATAGTTGATACACTTCCATGTTTCAAGAACTTCTGTCATATCTCGACCGAAGCTCAAACACTATAAATAGAGGACTTTATCAACACTTCAAATCATCCCTTCAAATTCTCTAATATCTCTAAGCAATAAGCAACAATTTAGCAATTTCATTACTTTTCACATTCGTATGTAAAATCCTATACTCAAGAGTTTCAATTTTCATTATTTTTTGAGTATAAGGATTTAGCTTTAAATCTTTATTTATACTACTGAATTGTGAATGGTATACTTTAATTTGAGGAGTTGTCTCAAATAGAGTGGTCAATACCCGTGAAGCTGATAGAGTTGTAATATTTATCTTGGTGATAAAGGAACCTCAAGCAACGCTTGAGAGAGTGGACGTAGAGGATCAATGGATCTTTGGCCGAACCACTGTAGCACTCTTTTTGCAATCTCAATCCATTTAACTCTTTTCATATTATTTTTTTTATTAACATTTTAGTAATAAAGTTTTTTAAAGGGTTATTTTTATCAAAAAGCCTTTAAGTTCTATTTTAACACAATTCATCCCCCTCTTGTGTTATCATAATGGTCAACACTTTTGAAAAACTTAAAATAATTACTAACAATTATTTTTATTTCAACAGTACATTATTTTAATATTGAATAAATTAAACTTCTAAATTTGTTTTGACGTGCAACGTTTTCACAATAAATGACAATATCCCATTGTTGGGTTACACACATTGCTAAGTAAGTGACATTATCTTCTTTTATTGAATTTCTTAACTCAATATATATACACATTCATTACTAACTGCATAAACAAAGTCGATACATCCGACATCTTACATAATTATCACTACATTGAATTTATACATCAAACACATCTGGCAATAATAATAAATGCCACTACTAATGAAACCAACAAGCATATCTGCATGATTAAACCGTCTTTTTTCCAAATCTCTATATCTCTTTCAGCAAATTTAAAATAAATATTAGTAATTTCGAGCTTTCTCTTTGTGTCTTCATGGTCGCTTTTCAAAATGTGAAGTTCTCTTCGTGCAACATCAAGTTCTCTTGTCGAAACATCAAACTCTCTTTTAGCAACATCAATCTCTTCATTTGCAACCCTATGCTCTCTTTTTATCTCTTCCAATAGATCAGAAGATGTGCTTGTATCTATATCATCTAACCATTCAAAATAATTGCATTTATCACTACCCTTATTAAAGTTACCACATCCATGAAATCTATGGGCCTAATTTTTTTTTTGTGGTTGACAATCTCATTGGCGCCTCAGCTCCATAATGACAATAGATTACACCGTTGGACAATTATGAAATCGTCAAAAAAATATGACTCCCCATAGTTACTTTTCAAATTATCAAGTTTACAAAAAGAGGCAAAAGTTAAATTATTAAATCCTTAACAAATACTAACTTGTGGTCATTGAAAAAAATTTATATCATTTATAACATTGGCTTCAAATAAATATACCAACAACAATTATAACGCTTAGATACATTTCATCAAATACATGGTGATCGTATGTCATGTGTGCTTTAAATTACACACACAGAGTCAATAAATACATTCCAGCAATTATTTGTACATACAAGTATCGCATTATTTTGAAGATTCCTTCAAAAAATTTTGAAGAATAATTTTGGTACCTCTTGGGCGCATTTCATCAAATACATGGTGATCATTTACCAAAGAAATACTATAGCCATAAAATTAAACTTGAAATTTATCATAATGAAGTACTAACGAATGTAATTAATGCCATCCAAGATATTGTCACCATATGCACATATATGATCTCGCACATACACACACAAAAATCACATAGAGTTAACAATTATATACCAACATCTATTTATACATGTAAGTATCATTTTATTTTGATCATTCTTTTAAAGAATTTTGAAAAAAATAAATTGTATGTCTTAGGTGCATTTCATCAAACACTTGGTGATCATTTGGTAAATAGATACTATAGCCGTGAAATTGAACTTGAAACTTATTATTGGACGGAATGAAATGCTAACAAATGTAATTAATGTCATCTAAGATATAGTCACTATATGGAAAGATGAGATTTCGTACATATACACTAAAAAATCCTAAATCTCGTTGTATATGATCAAATATATGCACAACAATTCTAGAAAATTCAATAAGAGATTTGATCACATAGATACTTTAGATCTCTTTGATCACAACATTCTAGTTACTATATGGAAAGATGAGATCTCGAAGATAAGCACATAAAAATACAAGAAAATAGAATATAAAGTTTGATAAAATACAGAAAAATTCCTATATCTTGTTGCATATGATCAAATAGATAAACAAAATTTATAGAAAAAACTCAATAAAAAATTTGATCACAACATTGATGTATAATTACTAAAATCAATGGTCGAGTGTAAAATGGAATCGAAAGGTCAAAGAAATAACCTTTGCCTTACGTATGAGGCCTCAAAGGCATCGGCGATGATGACAAAGCCACCGATTGAGGGGGAGGAAGGTGATGAAGTGGGGACGGTGGAGGAAATGGGAGGCGTATGTAAGAAAGGGACAAGGGGAAGATGGAAACAAGGATTATTGATGTTGTTAAAATGATGTAATTCAACAATGAGTATTTATAGTACTAAATGAAAACGACGTTATTTTGCTGCATTTGCAATATATTTACCAGAAAATAACAGCAATTTGAACCATGGTGATAGTATATGTTCAAAGTGTAATAAAATTATTAGAAATTTATGTCTCTCACTAGGGTAATAATTCGTAGCGTTACAACTATTTACTAAAGAGTGATGATGTGTTGGCTCATAAGGAGTATTTATAGTACAAAATCAAAATGATGTTATTTTGTTGTATTTGCAATAACTTACCAGATGATAACAACAATTTGAACCACAGTAACAATGTGTTTAGAGCATAACAAAATTATTAGAAATTTAAACATATTTCACTAAGGTAATAATATATGTTCGTAAGGTTACAACTATTTACTAAAGAGTGGTGATATGTTGGTTTATAGCGACTATATGGCACATTTATTGATTTAAAAATATATGGCTATAATTAATTTCAATTCGATTAATGGCTAGAAATTGACCACGTGTTCAGTCCAAGCCAATACAACGGTGGAGATCATTCATGTTGAATGCAAGAATATCCTATATGGCATGGTTTCTGTATAGAAGTTTTCACCAGATGGGAAGAGCACTTCTAGACTCAAAGCCACCTTCGTACAATTTTATACAAATGTGAGATTTAGGGAAGAGGGGATGCTCCCTTAATTGTATGCTCCAATGAGTTTTTTAGTTATCGGATCGCTCTGTAATACAGTGGGCCCCTGCATTGCAGAGTGATCCGATGACTAAAAAGCCAAAAAGAGTATACAATTAAGGAAGCACCCTTAGTCCACGAGAGCCAGGCTACAATTTCTTCTGATGCTAACTTAGCTCCACAGGTGAAATTTTATGCTACCGCCTAGTTTGGGATTACTTTTGATATCTGATTATTATCTTGGAAGATAGTAATTAATTTTGTATAATAAATTATTGGTAATAAACTTGAAGCCGTATCCAAGATTTAACACAGCCGTATACTCTTTTGATTTGCTATTTGTCCATTGCCATTTGGATTAGATTTGATTTGGTTTCGAAAAACAACCTCCCAAAACCTGAAAAACAAACACAACAATGCAAACATAAAGTACAATATTCAATGACGTATATGAGTATATTCTATGATGTATATATATGAATATATTTTATGTGTGGGGTTGTTGGTACAAGCGGCAAACTTAGTAGTGAAGTTATTTTCACCTTTCCTAAGCATATTCATGTATAGAAAAAGAAACACCCATAAGTGTAATACGTCTCAATAGGTGCAAGAGGGAATTAAATTTGTTTTGTTAAATAGCCTAATAAAAAATATTTAAGATCTCCTTTAATAACCTATCTTGTTGATTAATACGCATCGGAAACATTTTATGACAATTAAATGCAGATTTGTCAATGAGTTATATTTATATAAAAATTTAATCATGTTATACTCTAATAAATAAAATTTATACCAGCAAAATTTGTGTATGTAAATCTCGAATCACCAATACACGAATATGCCAACAAAAAGATCGTTGTTACAATATTAGATCTTCCATTGTATTCCTATTGAAAATCTTGCTCCAAAAGTGTTGGTGGTGGCCTCTCTAAATCTTTGGTTTTAGGGTTTCTCTAATCACATAAAGCTGGTCAAGAAATTTCTTTTTATGTAGGTTACAGCAGGTACTTGATAACAAAATAGGGTTAGAGATATGGTTAGAAATTTTGATTTTACCATTATTTTTAATTTTTTTTAATATCCGTATTAAATAAGAGATATTTATAGAGAATGTGAATATATGACAATAAATAAATAAATAATATTAAAATTAATTCTTATTTTTTTTAAATAAAGAAAGTATCTTATATATTGGAATAAGTAATATTATTTCAACCCACAAAATCTATATGATTCTCTTAACTGCTCACGTGATAATGGTCATCTTAACTTTAGTAATCAATATAATACATGCAAAACCCATTATATTGAAAGATTCAATTTGGCATATGAGCGGGTAAGTGAATTAGTTAGATTTTTTTTTGAAGAGTAGCATTAGTCATATTGGAATGGATAAAAATTAAAGGTGAGCTCATTTTTTAGGGATGGATGGAGTACTTAATACTCTAACCATAATACAGGTTCATATATATATATATATATATATATATATTTAAAAAACAAAGGTATTAGGAAATAATAAGAGATTTAATGAAGAGTTTGCGTATTTTTTACCCATAACCTAACATATACATTTATGTTTTTAGCTGCTTCATGTTTAAAATGAGAAAGTAATTTATTATTTTTTATAACACAAATTATGTTTAATTAATGCAAAATTTTTGGAATGTTCTTTTAAACAAAACAAATAGTGCCAAATCAGGCTGTAGTATACTTTTAGTCCATGTCTTAAAAATAATTTTACCCATATACTGATGAAATTATTAATCGCTATCATATTGGCCAAATCCGAATCACATAGTTCCAAATGTAATAGCTTATATATTAGTTGTTGGATTTTAATAAACAATAATAGTGCATAATTAATTGAAACATACTCCAATTTAATTTTTAAGAAGTGTCATTTTTGTATAATTAGGGCTCGTTTGGTTACAGCTTAAAAGCTAATAAGCTAGCCTTTTTGGAATGGAGAAAAAAGTTAGTTTATTTTCAATACTTTAATTTAAGCTATGTTGCATCATCTGGTTGTCTATCAAATAAGCTGGTTTTTTTCCAATAAATTTGACAAAATAAATTTGTAATTGTATAAATAACAAAATAATAATAATACAATTAATAAGTAATAAAATAATAATAACAAAATGTCCGAAAATAAATGATATTTGATTAATATTGTAGCTCTGCTACAGTAAAAAGCTAAAAAAGCTAGGTTTACCTAGCTAAAAGCTTAAAACTTTTTCGGGAGGAAAAAACAAAAGAAGTTGGGTTATTTTTTGTCAACCAAAGTTGACCCTGCTTAAAAGCTTAATAAGCAAATAAACATGACGTTTAAGCTAGTACCAAACAAGTCCTTAGTAATTCAATCACCATTTTCCAGGCTTCCTGTTCTTAGTGGTTTCGGGTAGCATGGTACTCGTGGTGTGCAACCAATTCATTCAGTTCAAAATCAAACTGATTTGTACCAAACCGATTAAACCAAGTAATTAATTTACAAAACCAAACATAACAGGTTCAATCAGAAACCGAACAGAATTTGGATCGGTTCGGTTTGAACCATTTCAAACCAAAATTATTATTAACAAATATAGTTAAAAATAAAATTGATTTTTGAGGAAAAAAACTCAACTACAAAAAATTAAACATTAACTTTTTAAAAATTTAAAAATAATATTTAACTAAATTGATACTTAAAACTTATAGATATGAGAAAAGATATACAAAGCGGGAGGTGATGAATGTGTGCGGGTGTTAGGGTTTGACAGTATGTGGAGAGTTATATATTTAGGAGTATTTTTGTAATTTAATATCTTGGTTCTGTTCAAACCAAACCATTATAACTCAAACCATAAACTGAACCAACAACGCGAATGAATCAATTTTTTTTTTAAGTTTACAATCGAATTGAACTGTTTGGTTGATTTTAGAACCGAACCCAAATGAACCGTTCGGTTCGGTGGTTTGATGCACCGAAAAATGGACTACCCCTACATGGTACTATCACGTGCGAAGATGATTTTCTATTGAAACGAAAATATTTGGGCTTAAGTTTGAAAAGGGGTTTTGGGCTACTTTGGCATTTGTGGATGATGGATAACGAAAATGAAATTGAAAAATATATTACTTTTGTAACTTTATTGGGTTGAGAATAAGACTAAGCATCAAAAACAGATTCATCTCCAAACATAGGTCTATTTTGTAGTAATTTTAAACTTTTTTTTTTTTTAGTTTATACAGGGGTGACTCGGGATATATAAGTGTAAAATTTATGAAAGTGACTGAAACTATTTAAAAAAAAAAAAAATACATATAAAATTTAATACTAAATTACAAAAAAAAAAATTCACTAAAAATTTGGACTAGAAAAATTATGAGGTGAAACTAACAGCCCGTCCATGAATTTATAGAAATCTAACTATTATTTTCTTGATTCATAACCTTAAAGAATAAAGTCCGCTAGCTTTAAAAAAAAAAAAAACAAGAAGCAAAAAAGTAATGCAAACATAATTTTTTGATTGCACAATGTTTTGGTCATTGCATCTATTCTTGTCATCATTTAATTAAATCTCTACCTCAAACTCCTCGTTTAGTAATGGGTTCACCAGCTAGTGGTTGAATTGAATATCTATTTTGGAACGTAACTAATTAGAGTTAAGACACTTCATTGGCTAAAAACTAATTCTTCATATGTTTCAAAACAATTTAACAATAGCATTATATATTTATATCCAAGCAAAGCTCAAAACTTTTTAATCTAATTGGACGGCTTTGCCTAAGGAATTGGATTATTTTGTCCAATTTCAAGTAACTTTTATTTGAAAAAAAAAATCAGTCCATAGTTTTCTATAAAACAAATGGATTGGAGTTAGTGGCAAAAACGACATTTGTTCTAAATGAAATTCAGTTAAAAACAACATGCAAATACAAACTATACACAAGAGACAAAAATATGTGCATCATTAGAATTTGTGCTTGATGGATGAATAAGCTAGTGGGGAACTTGGCTCGACCTTGTGCTCTCAATTATTGGAAACTGATTAAGATTTGAAATTTTGGAAAGTAATGGTGGGAAACTCCAACACAAAAATTACAAAAAAAAATAATAAAAATAAATCATCTTGAGAAACTAAGATGATAGATCACCACACATTTTGAAACCCATATCATAGTGGTCCTTCTCTAACATATCATTAGTAGGTGCAAACGAATAAGTAGACTAAATGTGAATCTAGCATAGGGTGAAAACGAAAACATTGCCATTGAACGAAGCGAGAAATGTAGCGGTCTTGCTGAAATTTGGCCACCAAACACGCACATATTTTCATTATTGTTAGGAAGTGAAGACAAATTTCCAATTATTTGTTAATTAGCTAGGAAATTCATGCTCCAAAGGGGTCATTTATTCCACATTTATGTGGTGGCTTCCCTATCATACAGTGTGGCTAGTTGGTGTGAATAGGGGTGTTAATTTTGTCTGCGCGGATTGGTGAACTGTGCTGGATTGCAGGCTGCAGATTTTGAGGACAAATGTATTGATCATACTCACTCTGCGCCGCATATTTAAGAGTACATTGCGGATGCGGGCCGACTGACCTCGTAAACAAGACAATCGATTGACCTATACTATTAATAGACTGACTCAAAAACTAAAGAGGCGATTGATTCATTTTATTGTTCAATCGACTTCCTTCTTATATTTTATAA
The DNA here is from genome assembly GCA_001753735.1 of Embelia ribes. Lineage (NCBI taxonomy): Eukaryota > Viridiplantae > Streptophyta > Magnoliopsida > Ericales > Primulaceae > Embelia > Embelia ribes. The sequence goes on along the minus strand of MKEJ01098378.1, from coordinate 7,923 downwards.
CGGTTTTAATTAATTAATCCAATTGGAGAAGGTCGGTCTACTACCTATGCAACCGTAAGCTGCGGGACAAGCATGTGGGACGGATTTACAGAGCGGGTCTGGCTCTTAGAACCGTGCCCGCATTTGTAGCATAACGGAAGGGGTACGGGGCCAAATGTAGGCCAAATGAGGGTTGCGGCCAAATAACACCCCTAGTAGTGTAGATTATTCATGTAGATATATGGACACTACCCTAATGTGATTAGCTATGTATAGATTAGTCATGGAGACTACGATTGGAGGGTTGCCAAGATAGTGAGCTGTTGTTTTCTTCACCGTTATTAATTGCAAGGCTCATCTATTTTACACCCTAGGCTTAAATGTTATATAGGGTGCTACAATAATTCTGATGAATTTAAAAATTCATTAAATATTTTATATTTTAGAGGGCTATAAAAATTCATTAAATATTTTATATTTTGGCTTAAAAAAATATTTCATAGTCACCTTTAAATTTTTCTTAATTTTAGATGATTAATAACTATGACATTCACTTACATCAATTAACAATTCTTAACTCCATCCAGACTACTTCTCAATAGGTCCTAACATTTAACTCATTGAGAATGGCTAGAATTTGTGACAATGAATATTGAAATTACAAATGAAATTTTGTTGTATATAATTAGGGGTGTAAATAAATAGAGCTTGGATATTGCTCGGTTCATTTGATAAAAAGAGACGAGTAAGAGTTTAATTTTAGAGCTCACTTACTAAACAAGCTGAACAAAACTGTGAACGGCTATAAAGCTTGGCTCGTCCATATATCTTTATCAAATCATTAAATATATACAATACACACACACATATATATAATATTAGGAAGAAGATAAAATAAAAGGTGTTGCAAGTTTTTTGTCTGTGCAGCTAGTAATCGACACACAATTTTCCTACACCGAATGGCAACAAGAAACTCAAGCTTTCCTTCTTTATTTAACAACTCCCCCATACAACTAAATGGACTCAATCGATTTAATAGAATTATAATCGGTTGCACCTCAAGGTGGGCCTAAGGACAAAAAAATACTAGTTGTCCCTCAAGGTGGGGGCTTCAGCAGATGTGGCCCAATATAAATTTTAATTGTTACTAAAAAAGCTAGCTCTCGATAGTAAGGGATAGTTGGATGGCTTAAGCTCGTGGTGAGCTGAGTTTCAGCCCAAGCTTGGGAACAAGTCTAGCGAGTCGAACCTGAACAAAACCAAGTTCGGCTCGGCTCATCTCATTTACACCCCTCTATATAATTAGATGAGATTTATAATCTATATGTCGAGAGATTAGTAAAGACAAAATAGGAGAGAATGAATGTTTCATTTTTTAATACTTGCATGCTTATATCCCACATCGGGAATTAAATATTATAGGAAATTTTGCTAAACTCCTATTCTTCCTGTTGTTGGATTTTAATATAGTATTAGGGCCAAATTGTACTTATTTAAGAATTATTTACTGATTTGACTCTGTAAGGCCCACTAAAATATGGGGATTGTGCTTGTAATAATAACAAATTATTTCTAAAAGTTAATACATGCGTTCCCTAATTCTTACGTTCTTATTCTCACATTCACAGTAAAGGGAGAGGAAGAAAGAATGGGAGATGGTGCTAACGAACAAACTCTATCAAATATGAGAGAGGAATCATTTCACTCAATGAACTTAAGGCAAATTCATATCCTTTTCGTCGTTCTCTTCATTTTTGAGGTTTGTTATCTTCATTGGTGTGCTTTTGGGTGGTAGCGTTAGGATTTCTCTTTGAGCTTTCCGAGAAAGACTTTTCGAATTCTATTAAGGAACATTGCAGAATGAGCATTCAATCTTATGGAAAAGTTGTATACCAATTTCGAATTGTTTTATATGCTGTAGAAGTAGTGAAAAATTATGTATTGATGTGTTAAAATGGATGTTTGGTTGGTATTTTACGTTATTTGGACGAAGGGAGCTTTTTTGTTGGATTCATCCAATCTTAAAACTCGTCATACACAATGATTACTCATCTGGAATTAATTGAGAGGATGATTGAATCACAGTAGGGAGATGCTCGGTCACAGAAATTTGTTGCTAGGGCACAGAATGGTGAAAGTCGGGTTTAGATACTTGGGGATGTGGAGAGTTGAAGTACTGGGTCATTTGTATGTGCCGAAGTCAATGAGGCAAGACGTGTTGAGGAAAATGCACCAGTCACGATTAGCGGTGTATCTAGGAGGAAACAAGATATACCATGACTTGAGCCGCACATATTGGTGGCCAAGTTTGAAGAGATATATCACTCAATTCATGGTATAATGTTTGGCATGCCAACAAATTCAGGAGGATAGGAAGAAGATGGGTGGTGAGATGCAACCACTGGAGATACTATAATAGAAGTGGAAGCACATTATAAAGGATTTTGTTAGATGGGTTGTCGAGATCGAAATGGAAAAAGGATACCATTTGGGTTATTATAGATAGGTTGACAAAGTCAGTGCATTTCCTACCTATTAAGAAGGCAAACGGGGTGGAAGTGTTATCGCAATTGTATATGAAGGAAATTCAATGACTACATGGTGCCTTGTATACAATCGTATCCTACCGAGATCTGGGACTCATATAGTAGTTCTAGGAAGGTATGCAGCATGCGGCAGGCATGGAATTGACAAAGATTAATGCTTATCATCTTCAGATAGATGGGTAGATGGAAAGGACGATATAGACGCTGAAGGACATGTTACGAGCATGTGTACTTAATTTCGGGGGGAGTTGGGAAGATCATATACATTTAACAGAGTTTGTATACAACAATAGTTATCATTCGAGTATTGAGATGGTGCCATTCAAGGCATTGTATGGTCAACCGTATAGATCTCCTATATATTGGATGGAATTCGGACAATCATTACTATTGGGACAGGATGTGCGACAGACATCGGAAGTAGTAGATATAAGAGTCGACAAAAGAGTTATGCCGACAAGATAAGACATCCATTATCCTTCAATAAGGGCACCATGTATTTCTCAAGGTCTTGTCTTGGAAAGGGGTAATATAGTTCGAGAATAAAGACAAGTTGTCGCCGAGATTTTTGAGACCATTCCAAATTATCGAGAAAGTTGGAAAGTTGGTGTATTATTTGGCGTTACTATCGCAGTTAGAGAATATACATTCAATATTTCATGTGTCGATATTGCGAAAGTATGAAGCGGATCCATATCTTGCTATCGACCATTCCGACTTAGAGGTGAAAGAGGACGTGACATATAAAATACAACCAGTAAACATACTATATCGCAACGAGAAGATACTATGAAAGAAAGTGACACCTCTAGTACGAGTACTTTGGAAATATCACAGAATTGAGGAGAAAACGTGGGAATGTGAAGAAGAAATACAGAAAAAAGTTTCCGGAACTATTTACAGGCATGACTTGAACTTTGGGGATGGAGTTTTCTTTTTGGGGGGAGAGCTGTAAGGCCCTATAAAGTAAAGGGACTAAAGCTATAATTAAATGAGAAGAAAACTTAAAATAAATTCACTTATTACGGTTTGCGTTCTTATTTTACGCTTTTGTCACACACAGAGAGAGAAAAGAAGAGAGTGAGAAGAAGAGAGCTTCGATCAAAATCCATCAACTCTCAGTGGTAAAACATTCCGCTCCATGACCCACAGGTAAAATTGATTACCTCTCGTCGTTTTTTTCATTTTGAGGTAATAATTTCTCGAGAAACTCTTTGTATTCGTGTATAACCATTTAGCCCTAATTCATTGAGAGTGGATTCGATGATAGATGAGATTTAATACATCAATTAACAATGAATTCATAACTACAAATTCGTTGGTTTGTTGTCTTTATTGGTGTGCTTTAAGTAGTAGTGCTAGGGTTTATCTTCTAGCTTTCCAAGGGAGACTTTTTTAATTCAATTAAGGTGCATTGCAAAGTGATTATTCAACTTCATGGAAAAATCGTATTCTTAGTTAGAATTGGTTTATGTACTGTAAAAATAATGAGAATTCTTGTATTGATGTGTTAAAATGGATGTTTGGTTGGTATTTTATGTTATTTGGACGGAGGGGGCTTTTTTGTTAGATTTCTTCCAAACGGAGCCCCACTCGTCCGAACGAGGAGGCCTTCCGTCTGGATGGGACCCCACTCCGATCGGATGGATGCAGCTGGTAGATAATGGTTGCTTTAATTGGTTGTAGGTGAATATTTACTTGCTCAATATGATTAATGGTTGGTAAAACATGGAAGTTGGCTAAATTTGATGTAGGTTAATGCATCTAGAAGATATGGATAAATTATGTCTGGTTGTGGGCCTTGGGAGATGTCGATTCCAAGGTTGGGATGGGTGTACTAGCCCTGGGAGATATTTATTGCACGATACGTCTCGGGAGATGTTTATTTTGAGGACGCTTTGTTGTACTACTTCCCTCAGGAGATGTTTATTCCTAGTTGGTTGTGCATCTATTTGGGTTAGATTCTTGCATCATTTATGCATATGAGATAATTTGGATGAGTATTGACAGTGGGATGTTTCAACAAATCCGTAGCTATAATTGTTGTCCATTTATTTTTCTACAAAGTTGAGTATGTTTCTAACTCGTATCTGTTTGGTTGCATTTTTTTTATTTGTTTTGTTTCTAAAATGCCAAACAGATCCAAATGCTAGGAATAAGGAAAAGCAGGTTTCAAAGGTCAGGCTCACTCGGAGACTAGATATCGGGAGTCATTCTTTCATATTATCGGTATTTTCTTTTATTCCAAACGGTTGAAGGCCATTGGCCGAGATGATGTTATTTTCTATTCATTTCAAATAAAGTTGTAAGGCCAGAAAATATGATAATAAGAGCTAGTAGATTTTTGAAATCTTGTCATTGTTGATCTTTAGTAATAAAACTAGTGTTAAATTATACTTTATTTTTTCTAATATTAGACATAAGATGTTGGTTGGTATAAAGTGATAAGCTCGGGATGATATTGAACTCCAGCGGGTTAAAATATAAATCTCTTTTAACAGAGTGGCATAGAAATATAACAGAAAAAGATTCTAATATATAAGGATAGAAGTTTTCCTCTGATCTTGGTGGAAAAACTATTTAACGCCTACTTAATATGCTTTTTTCCTAGTAAGATTGTTTTTAAGCAGTATAACCAATCAAAACAAGTTTACGACTCTTTAATGTCTAGACTGGTCTCACAATAAGATAAAAAGAATTGGATTTTTAGAAAACCGGTTGTTTTTCTTATTGCTAACCCAATATAAAATGCAATACTTATGGTTTTATTCACATTTTAGGTGATTAAAACCGATAGTGAAATAAGTGGGAGCGACTAATGATATATTAAGACACATTATTGTTTTATCATATCTATAAACTTTATTATTGTTCTCTCACCATTTGAACAATAAAATTAACCTAGCGCATCTTTACGACATTAAAAAACTGATGTACTTTTGTACAAATTATTAAGAATAGCATACAGCGTCTTATGGTTATACTATTCATTAGTGAATATATGGGTACTTCGATTTAAAAAAAAGAAGTAACCTTGTAATAAGGTTTATTATTGAGATCGCTTCTTTCTTGAAAGTTTATCATCTTCCATCTCAATGAATTGGGAAAATGCTAAATATAGCAAAATAAGAAATCACATCAAATCGTTAATATGAATTTTTTTATACTACTTATTCCTATCGAAAACCATTCACTTTTCAAATATTCTAATACGTATATTCTTTTGTAATACTTGTATTCATATAATTAGAGGTGTACCTCTATATTTCCTCTCTATTTTTACCACAATATTCTCGCATTTTATAACTGGTGCACTCACGGGTATCTTTTTATTTATTCAAACCATATTAAATGATTATCTCACTTTATCTTCAATTGATGTCACACCTAAGCTAACGAGATTCTTTTTATTTTTAATTCTATCTTTCTTACTCTTCTCACACATCCACTTCAATATAAATATCTATACTACATTCATCTTGTTTCTTAATAACCTAACACTCACTTCCATATAATAAAGTTGGTTGTACCGCAATCTAATAAAATTTTTCATTTAACCAAAAGCCCATTGTGATCACATAAAACAATCCATATTAGATGTGACTAGTGATCATTATAAAGTCTAATAAAGAGTTTTGCAATGATTAAAGTAGATGAATTTTATTTTCATAACGTAAAGATACACTTTAGATCAATTTATTCTCTTGAAAAATGTTTATTATTGTTAAACTTTTTCTTATGCATAGTAAAGAAAAGGTATTGTGTTTTTTTTTTACTGATAATCATGTGGTAGTACTAATTGTCGCATTTTATAAGCACTGTTAAATGATATTTGTTTCAAATTAATTTGAGCTTTTTCTAAATTAAGTTTTCTTAAGTTAAATTACAAAAAATGTAGTGGAAGCAACTTATACAATTTATGATTTTTAGTAGTATAATTTACAAATGATTTTTATTTGTGTTTTTATGATTACTCGGAGTAAGGTATAAAAATTTTGTAAGCTTTATTGATACTTCCACTAATTTTAGCTTAATGAAAAATATAATTTTTACAAAAATTAAAATTTTTAAAAATTATTACCCATAATTTAATTATAAATATTGTCTCACTAAATGTACTTATTAGAAATGTAATTTTATGCTATTGAAGATAGTAAATTATTGTTTGATCTATTATGTAATTATTTTAGCCATACGTGATCTTCAAGTAATGAATAGTTATCTTTTTTTCTTTATGAATTACTCATCTTTTGTTAGGGAAGCACAAAGTGTAGTCAATATTTGTCAATAATGAACGATTACATGCTAATAAATAAATTTTGAGTACATTGACGAGTTTGATAGTATATCAAATATTTGTGGAAAATATAGCATTATATCTACTTTGTACGAAACATTTCTCAATTAAGTTGTATAGCAATCTAAAGTAGTATAATGTTGGATTCCATGAAACAAAATTTTGTGCATTGCTTGAGGCCACCGCTAGGTGTTTTGGTTGCATAACTTACTTCAAAACTTAGATGTTGTCGACTTTAAAACTAAGTTGCTGAAAAATCATTCAAGCAAGTATACGTTTAAACAAGCATTTTAACACTGTGAAGTACAATCAATACTAAGTTTCTAAGGTTTAAATTTAGTTACCAACAGTATCAATAATCAAATGTGGTTGTACATACACATCATGCATGATTATCCACACAAGACAATTAAGATATTCAATAACATGATTACTCTTGATAAATGTCAAGATATTGAGTTATATCATTTAAGTTATTAGATGGGTATCACATGCGTAGCACGTTGCGTTTTTCAATATAGTAAGCAGTGAGTACATGCATTACACGTCATGTTTTAATATAAGATTTTATTTTCAGAAAAAAATTATTATTTCTCAGTCAAACCCCGATAGTAATATTTATGATTGAAATTTAATATGAGTTTATTTTTCTAATAACTTTATAAAAAAAATGCAAATTAGATTTTAGTTACTCACATGGTATCATAATTCAAATTGTATTTTCAATTTTCCTCTAAATGATAGAGAAATTTTATTATAATTTATGAAAACAACTACGGCATTCAAATTTTAGAATTTTAAAAATTAAAACACAAAAAATAGTTATCATAAAAAAGCAAATTTTGTTACAAAGACACAAATTCAACAAATTGTAGTAATGCTATTATAACATAAATAGAGATGATTCTATAACTATTATAATTTTTCGCAAAAAATAATATTTTTTCTTTTTAATTGTATTGTGTCATAAGTTACTATCACTAAGTTTCTTGCCTCTCACAATCATCCAAGTTGATTTTTATTATTCGAATTATAATTTTGGCTATTTGCAATTATCTAACTTACAAATTAGAAACCGATTGTTGTAATTCCATATTAAAT
>MKEJ01098376.1:0-13739 GCA_001753735.1 Embelia ribes | reverse complement strand
ACTGTACTAGTATACCACTCTGTATTTCGGCTTCTAGTGATTTCTGAATCCAAGCTTATTAGGTGTAATAGTACACAGATTTGGTATACTGGTACACTACTCTGTACTAGTATACCACTCTATGTGCTAGCTTCTAGTGAGTTCTGAACCAAATAAAAGAGTTTGTATACCGGTACACTCCTTCGGTGTACCAGCACTCTCTGTGTACCTGTACACACCTTCTGTATACCAACACTCAGGCCAAACAAAAATTTTCACTTTGCATAATTGTAAGTAACAACATTACCACGCGACTACGCACTCAAAATTGGGGTTACATGCACTCAAAATAAAACATTTAGTCAAATTTCTGGGACATTACGAAAAGAATGAGATGCACTAGTGTCAAATAGAAAAGTGGCCCAAGAAGACATAAAGGGTAAAGTACCTTAGAGTTCAGAGGGTTCCCCTAGTTCCTGGACAGCTTGAGATATCGAGTAAACATACACTATAGGAGGCGGTTGAGATAAAGTCGCAACTGCCCAACTTCCACATAGTAGTTTCCACGAAAACCCCTATTCCTAGCCGAAAGACGAGAAGTAATAGAGGGTGCCAGAGATGGTGTCGAGATTGAGGCTGGTTGAGTATTGAAAGACTGCTCCGGATTTTGAGTAGTCGTACTTGGACAAATTGAGTGCATGTAACCCCAATTTTGATAGGCTCGACACTTAATTTGGGGGCAATTCTTGATTTGATGACTTATATCTCCATACTTGAAACATCCATTTAGGTCGTATATAGTTCTGAAACCAATAGGGACCGAAGTCACACGCCTCGACAGGTTTTATTAATAACTCTAAGCATAGGTCTCTCAAAACCTTTTATGATCATTTGGACTTCAATGCAACTCTAGTTGAAATTTGACTGTGTTGACATTCTTATCTACTTCTGCCCTGTCATCCTATGCTTCTAACTTTACCAGTGGCACTCAACTCAACGTTTCTGCGTCATGTAGTTCTTCTGCTCTGGCTCCATCAATACGCCATGCATTTTCTTCCTCTGCTTCTGAATACATTGCCATCTCAATAATTTCCTCATATATACTGTACCGATTAGGTGCTAATACCATCTGAATAGAGGGATGTAGCCCCAGCTCAGCCCCTCTTACTCGTAACTTTTCCATCGACACCATATCTACGGCAAATTGTAAATATGACTCAAATTTCTATGCATACTGCTCTACCGTAATGTTTCCTTGAATTAGCTCTATAAATTCTCATCGCTTCTCTTCTCCTTTTGTATTAGGAAAATATTTCCCAAAGAACACTTCTTTTAATTATCCCATTTCAAGTTTCGTACATTTGGGATCATTACTCGACCCATCTACCATTCGTTCAGTTTGTCCTTCAAGTAGAAAGGGGTTGTGGTTACTTTCACAAAGTCATTTTCAATACCCAATGTTTTGAATTACTTATCCACTTCTCCTACCCAATGACATGCCTCTATCGAGTCCACTTCACTAAAAAATACCGGTGCATTCATCTGTCCTAAGTTTCAATGTGCCCTATCGATTAAGGTCTATCTGTCAGTAGAATTGCTCCTAGCTCGAGTAGCCCCTACATCCATAATTGTCTATGCCATTCATTTCATTGTCGTCTATAGTATTAGAACAAGTCCCCAGCATTGTTGTTGAGTAGGGCTAGAACAGTAACCTCGACATTAGGCACTACGAAAGGGGCATGGGTCCCAGTCTAGGAAGGGTAAACCTTATCATTCACAGCTTTGTTGCCTAAATCCCCACCCTGGTTGTTTAGGTGCGATGAGGGTTCATCATGTAGGTGTTTACGCTCTATCACTGAAAACAAGAAGGCAAGTATTTCAAAGGCCAAAAATTATCTCTCCCAGACTGTATTTATTCACTTATAGTTATGCTCTTACTCATATTTATACCATACGCATATTCGCCACACAAGCATACTAGCAAACAACAATACTGGCAATCAAGAGGTCCACTTCTGTCCATGGTTCCACCCTCGTAACAGACTAACAAGACGTTCCCTTCCATTTTGTTATGGGTTTAGAAGTTGACTTGTCTTACCACCTAAAGGACGCTCACAATAATTCAGACAATTTCTATTCATAGTTACATCATACGTCACATTCTTACGTCATTTACTTATTATGTCTTATTAAATGCAACATGATAAGGGTGCTAGGGTGTCACCTTAGACACTACCAACACTTGTATGCAACTTATCCTCCATCCACCCTTACTCATCTACATCTATGCACCCATCTGGGCTTGGCCAGTTTTCGCCACCCAATTAGTTTTGACACTATAGTGTCACGCCCTCAAAATTCGAGGACTCTGGACATGTGCGATTTTTAGAAATTATTATATTATTTTAACATAAGGCCATATCCCAAAAACTACCAATAATGCCACTTCCTTCTATGCACAATGTACTATAACAAATATGAGAATAGACTTATAATATCATTGCATTATTTTACAAAATATGTGCCAAATTATGCAGAAATGGTTGAATGAATTCGGCTCGTTAACTTTACAAAACAAATGGTTTTCTATTACATGTGCATGTTTACTATATAGAGAATGCAACGTAGGCTCCGAGAAGGAGCCACCTCATCCCATGCCTTGACCCTCACAATAGTTGCTTGCATGCTTGTAACTTCCCATCCTTTATCTACTAATTGATAAACAAGAGATAGGCAAGATTAGCTAACGAATAATATTCCATATATTAATTAGAATATAATAGCAAAACATCATATATAATATCACAATGTTTACTCATCTTATCGTATTCATATACTCACAAAACTTATATCCTGAATGTAATATTATACTGGGGAAATATTTCACGCCAACTCGGGAATACGTACCCCAAGACTTTATGCATAGAGTTTTTAGTGGGTGCCTCTCCACACCTTGGATCTTGTAAGAGACCAAAACATTACTTAAACGAGAGTGTGTCTTCCACTCTGGTTTTATGTGCCAAAATGCACATTTTATAATTTTTGAAAAATAGTCTGCACAACTCTTCTTGTATTTTCACAAAAACATCATAAATTTCTTAAAAACGTCACCTCGTGTTTCTAACAAATATTACTAGAACGCACCAGAGTTTTAAATATTGGCCGTTACCATTACGTAAAGCGATTACATAATAGTTTTGGGAGTCATTGAAACCGTTACTGGTCGTTACTGAGGCGAGAATGAAATTCGTAGTTATAACGGTTGTTACATCCGCTATATCAACCATTACAGCATCATATCGGTCGTTACTGCCGTTAAGAGTCGTTACAACATTTAAGACTATTAGAAAAATCTAATAAAATTTTTAAAAAACAATGATATTTTGAGAATTAGATAGAGAAAATTTATCATAGCAATTTAAAAATGATTCATGGGAATTTGATATAGAAAATTTATCATAGTAATACAAAAATAATTCATCAAATAATTCATAAGAGGCCAAAAAAAAGCTAGTGATTGAATATTAAATAATTCAAATATGTCTAAAACGTGAAAATCAAATAAGGAAGTTATGATCCTGCACGACATTCCTTTTGGATGTAGAATAAAATAGTTTAAAATGTATGTTTGATGTTATTATTATATTTTTATTTGATGTAAATGATTTTTATCTACTTTAAATAAGTTTGTATTGTATGAAATATGATCTTTTATCTTTAATAACTCTAACATATAAAAAATATTAAAATAAAAAAAATATTAAAGCATTAAGAAATGCATATTTTGTTTATAGATTATTAAGAAATTTTAATATGAAAGTCATAAAAAGTATACGACACTATTAAGAATGTAATTCTATGTTATAAATAATGCGTGATATTGAAGTTTAGATGAGTTAAGCGAAATTGAAAAAAATTCTCAGCTCCACTTTTTGCAACCATAATGCTACAGCCATTACACCCTGAAATTGTTATACCACTATCATTGTCGTTACAACAACCGTCACCGTTATTTAAAACCTTGGTACACACATTTATATGCCACACTACGTATAATTTAACCAAACTTACAACAAACACATTTCTTTCACATATAATTTCTTAGTCACAATCTAGCATGCAATTAATCACACGATATGTCATACACCGCATAAATATGCAGATAATGGCACACATATATTATACAATAATTATCGTAAGGCCTACTTGTAACCCCCAAGAAATTTTGAGTAATTTTTTATTTTAATAATAATATTAATTTTTTTAGTTAATATTATTATTGTGTTGTATGCGTATGACATAGTTATTACAGAGTAGTATTTCATATGCGCAATACACATTACACATTTAAAATGTGTGAAAAGGGAAGTGGACACTTAATCAAAAGCATCTGATTCTGCTTTGTCCAGAGGGTGTCCAACAAGAGTGAGGCATTGGACAAACCCTTCCTGAACTTTACTTCTTGGACAAAAGTTGGAAAATTTTCTAAGTGTTTTTCCCTGTATCTGTCGTTGCGCCTGACGACAAATAGTCGTCGAACAGGCTACTCGGAGGGATCAGATGAGTCATTGGGCGTCTCGACATGTAAACAAATGCTTTTCAATCACTTGTCTTGTCTCCCTCGTTATTTTCCCCTAAAATTCCGAAATAGGAGAGAGAAAGTGTTGTGGTGTTCATTTCTTCCACTCTTTGAAAGCTCGATATCATCTAGTTACGGAGCTCCTTTGTAATTAAACAGCGGAGATTCTTCATCCTTAGAGTGAGGTGAATATTTTTACATAAGTTTTTCTTTCATTTCCTTCGTTTGATTTGCCTCTATTTTTATACACTTCTTGTACATGAAATGTTCCTCATGATGAGTAAAACACCTTTATGTCTCGATATTTAACGATTTGATTTTATTTGTTAGATCAAAGTGAGGGGTGAATAAGAGGCAAATTTTGGGCTTTTGCGTAGGAAGTCTTGGGACGATTTCTAGTGCATTTCCAGGCACGGTAGTCAACGAGCTTCAAAATAAAATTGATTACATTGTCGGTATGTAGTATGATGCGTATATGTGAATGTATGTACATGTGTGTGTGTATTGAATTTGGCATGATGGAGACATCTACTAGGTATAGTATCCTCATTACAGACTTGGTGTGATTAAATACATTATATAAACATAGAAAATGCTATAGCAATTATAACATGTTTCAATGCATTATATAGGTGTTGCATAAATGTGACATTGGTGTGATGTAGGTGTAGTTAATTTGCGTAAAGTTTAACATGAACCTCTTGTATGCAAAGTTATATGTTTTTCATATTATTTGGCGGAGTTATTATTTATATTTACACGCGTAGTTATAACATGTTTAATTGTGGATTTTAAATTGCATTACATAGCATTACATGGCGTAACATGAACATTATATATCATGAAAGTGGAGTTTTTGAAAGAAAATATGTGGAGTTGATTCGTGACATAAAAATATCAATTTTATAAAAATTCAAAGAAGTAATGAGGTTATTCAACCTCACCATGAAATATGGGAAACCAGATTTGGGATACTCCATTAATCGCGTCATACTACAAGTGGCAGGTCAATAAAGACTTTGGTTGCATCATACTTTGAGTGGTGGACCTTAGTGATTCATATGCAAGGTGATACTAGTCCCAAAATATTTTTATGTGGGTGTGGGCGTGCATGGGTGTGTGTATGTTGGCGTGAATTGCATTCATGAGCATAATTACATTTATGTCATGATACTCATATATGTTGTCATTTATATCCATCTGTGTACATATAGCTTAGTCTCTCTTTTATCATAGAGTTACTCGGCTAACCGTTACATGTTCTATTTTCTCTTTCATATACATATATACGTGGATTTATAGGTACGGAGGTGGGCTCTGACCATGTATAGATGCTTCTAGCGAAGATGTACATATTTTTGGCGCATATGGTTGGCAATTTCATTTTATGTACTTTATTTTAATGTATTAGCATATTCTGATAGTAGGATTATAGCAGTGTAGTAGTTATAGAGTGGTGAAAGTATAGATATATTCATACTCTTACACGAGGCGAATAACTTATGTATACCTTCCTCATGTTTTATTTTGGCTAGCATATAGCATGAGGTGTTATATTAGTAAAAATGAAAGTTTACTATTTTATATATTTTTAAGGAGTTGGCGCTGGCTTTCGTCCTTTCTTTTAAAAATAGCTTATATTTTCACTTATGTTGACGTGATGACTATAGTATGTGAGTAGGTTTATCGTGCAGTGGCGGATAGATGCGATGTGATTGGCGTATATGATTTTTAATTCTTTATTTTTGTTTTTTTTCCTCTTTTGGATCTCACGACTCTAGGTCACGAATTTCGAGCATGACACTACTACCCGTAAGTAATCTCTATCTTATTCTTTTAGCTCAATTTTATAAGCTTTAAGTTGGTTTATCTTTACATATGACATTGATTAGGCATGGTCTCATCCAATTTACCATCCTCGATCCTCAAAAGGGGTTCTATGGCTAAAAAACAGTACATGCATCTTAGTTTTAAGTCTGCCAATAACAATCAGTCGACGGATTTTCCTGTCTGGTTTAAAAATAGGTTGGTTTACTCCTTGAATCATTTTCAAATATCAAAATCTTCACCCTCAATGATATTTAGAAAGTTCACTTTCGTCATGCAAGGTAGTCGTAACGCCCCAGAATTTCACATCACATTCCGAGCATATTACTCACACAACATAGCATATAATGAAAGACAAGACTTCTCAAATTGATTTTATTTTCTCAACATCTCATAAAATATCTACCTGGGCTAAAAAGCCCATTTTCTTGAAAAACACCAAAATTTCAAAACAAATATCTTCTTGGCTCGATGGTCTATAATTTTTAAAATAAACGAAACATTATTCTTGAAATATTAAAATGAAACAGAACTACTATCCACATACTCGAGTAAGCTCCACCAAACTCTGATCCTAGATATATATACTCCACCTATTCTGGCCCTTACTTGGAATAACAAAATAAACCCAAATAGGCGGTTAGTTTTATTATGCTTGCGAGTAGAACAATAAGAAAATATATGCTTGTGAACATGAACAACCAAAGCACAACAACATATATCTCAAAACAACTATTCGAGAAAGAAAATAA
Organism: Embelia ribes; assembly: GCA_001753735.1. Classification (NCBI taxonomy): domain Eukaryota; kingdom Viridiplantae; phylum Streptophyta; class Magnoliopsida; order Ericales; family Primulaceae; genus Embelia; species Embelia ribes. The sequence continues at coordinate 6,602 of MKEJ01098376.1, read as the reverse complement.
AGAAAGAAAGTACTCATTTAATAATACCACAATTATTCTCTTTTATAATATTCAGTTATAATGTTTTTACACCTTAACACTACATTTTAACACACATACATACTCCACCGGTTGTGTGTTTTCCGTGACATTACGCATAAATGTTTAATGGATAGACTTCGCTATCTTAGGTCCCGCTCAGAACCTATAACCATTAGAAAATTTAGAGGGTTGGTCTTTGTACCATCTTATGTACCATCAATTTAGGGCATGTCCTCGCACCCTAAATATACAACTTCTCTATTTAAAGTGTCAGTCCTTGTACCCTTTAAATATAGAACTCACTTTATTTACTTTGATAAGAATGTTCTGTTTAGAGGTCTTGTCTTCGCACCCTCTAAATGTAGAACTCAGTTTATTTGCTCAATTCAAATATTCTCGTTATATTTTCTTCTTTCAAATACAATTCAACTCAATTTTCCCAATTTACACTACTCATAATAGCACATAGTTTTTCTACCACACATTATGGCACAAAAGCACATAATCACAACTCATGAACAAAATCACACAAAGACTCGTGGTTCCAATCACAAATATAGTAAATTCTAAATGCACCTATAATTGTGCATAGAAGATCCCTCAAATAAAAGACACCGAAGCAACCTTAGAGTTTCCCCTCTCCGAGCACCAATGGAAACGGATCACCTACACGGAACATATGTATTTCATTCTCAATTGACTTATTAAACCTCATCATATTGATTTACACAACTAGGGTTTGTTAGGGATTAAAGACACATGGAATAGATTCATGAAAAATTTATCTCAACACAACAAAGATTAAGAGTTGAATTCGATTCCGCATTTGGAACATCAAACGGAATGATCAATCACTAAGGATTGAAGTTTTCTTGGCTCAAAAACCCATTTACGCCCTTTTTCGTCTATTAGTTCGAGAATATCTGATAATAGACGTGTTTATTTGGCCCCACGCATAAAAATATAACATTCTAAATCTTAATAGTTCGATCGATCGAAACTCACTTGTCAAATTTTCAACAATTCTATCCATCCAACTATTATTTGGATCGATCAAACTTCACTGATCAAATTTTCAAGTTTCCACTTTGAATTAGCTTTTGTAGATAATTGAAATAAATTGAAATAAATTTCCACAAAATTTGTAGATAATTGAAATAAATTTCCATCATTAGTTTATAAACCTAAATTGGACTTACAGTTTAGGAGTTATGCCCAAAATATTAAATTGTTGTTCATAAAGTATTATTCACAAAAGTTATTTCACTTCTTTTGAAATTCTAAACTTATCATGCTTCTCCTCAATACTCGTAACATTGTTAAACATATCGTTTCAAGTATGCAACCCTTAAATTTTAAAATGGGGCCTTACAACTCTTCCCTCAAAAAAAAAAACTTCGTCCCCGACGTTTGGGTCCTCCTTAAAACAACTTTAAACTTCTAAATCGAACCCCATCACAAAAACTTCCAACTATTCTTTACTCATTCTCATAACAAGCTCATTAAGAACATATACATACAACCAATTTTTGGCAACTAATTTATGGTACCTTCTTCTCTCAGATTTTATAATCCATAGACACTCAACTATAAGCCACGCAATATCAACACGTTATTATAGCTTAAAATTAATCTTCCACTCATCGTCTAAATTATTTTAGTAATTCTTTTCTCTATAATTTAGGAATTTTGAAAAATATCGGCATCGCATCTCGTTCGTAACTCACACTCAGTTTTCTCTCCATACTACTACTAGACTTCCACACCTATAGAATATCACTTCTTAAACTATAAAGTATCTTTATATCTCAACACAAAATAATATCTTCAGGACTCATATTATTCATTTACTAAAAAGCAGTAATAGTATCCTTAATGCAATTCCAATGATAAACAACCACCAACAATAATACCATCTAGCATGCATATTAGATTTCCATAAACATTTAACCACTATCAACTACAAATGCTAATTTACTCAACTGACTAGCACATACATGGATCATCTATCTTACCAACCATATAATAATGTGTGATAATGCGATAATGTATCTGTATTTACCTCAATAAATGTCAACCCCACTTTTGCAACAAAATAACCAAAGTCACATAATCTAGACGTTCAGCTATACAGTACAATAGGAACCATACCACCACCAATACATCTACTTAAGGCATACGATAGTTACGTCAATCCTTGGGATAAATATACTCTCTAGGTCCACAACTATCATGATAATCACCTCAACGACAACACAAAATTCTATTGATAACATGACCTCACATTAGTGTCCGTATGACATTATATCCACAAAAACATGTCTCACTTACGACAACCCTACCAAATTCTCTTTTATACTCAACCATGAGTGTGTGTATATATATATATACATTTCACTACAATTTCATCATCTAATCATCCAAACATATCGCAATTCCAACCCTAGGTAAAAGATCATAAAATCTAGTAGTCATGGATCCCCAAACAATTCCAACCAGGACAAATTCACAAGTTAAATCTAACCGATAATATTTACAAGTATAAATTTAACCTCTCCACTATGACAAAGCCACCCACGACATCTACTCAAGAATCATGATAACTATGACAATTAATTAATTAATCCTCAATATATTTAACTTTAAAACAAGATCAACATAGGTGTAGACTTTAACACATTCATTTATTTCTCGACTCGACACCCAATACTCAAAATTTCCCTATTATTACTTGTTTTAACTATAATCAATATCTCTCAACAAATAAGTCCATGCTACCTTAACTATGTTACTATGGTATTCAATAATTAGCCACGGCCTCTTAACACACATGATCTAACAAATTCAACTACAGAAATCTCTTTGGAATTGAATCATATCCATAACGTAGTAAGTACTCTTGCTCAAGTTCCCACTCAGCATCATCCTCTACCTCTTGTCTTCCATAATGTTTCACATATCTCTAAGATATTTGTCACACAATTACATCCATCACCTTTACTACAATCTACACTCGGTACTACTTCTCTACGTCTTGTACTCAAGTATACTACCAAATACTAATTCCCCATAGGGTTAAACAACTCTATCTTTAAACTATACAACATCTACAAACTAGTCTCATGTTGCTCACACTAACAACTCCTACTCGATATAATCAATGTTATAAATCTTTTTTTTTTCTATCTTCAAAATGCTAACTTCACATACATATCAATCTCTCCATCTTACGTAAACATCTCTATAATTTCAGCACTTTTCATCACCCCCTTCATATTTTATTACATTCACTAACTCCTCAGTTTTGACATGTTTTGGTAGTTCTAGTTCCCAACAACTTATATGGTCTAACATCTAACCAAATGTCTTCATAGTACTCACACGACATGTAGGTCTACAACTCTTACTCGATCTTCACCTAAATTAAAACTTACCATCCAACTCATCATACTTTACAAATATATCTCTTGGTTACTCAGATCTCTCTTCATAAACATCTCTAAACGCTCTACATGCTCAATGCATGCTTGTTACTACCCCACACTTCCTACTCGTCTCTATAATTTTCATCACTAATTAACTCATTAATTTGAATACATCTCACTCAAGTTGTACACTCCAACAGATGCTTAATGCAACCCACCAATCATCATAAACTTTTCGGGAGATACAAATTCATCTCAGATTCCAACTTATTCATATTCTCCTATCAGACCCATACTCTAATCTTGAAACCCTCCTCGTAACTTCGTCAACACAACTTTGTTCTCATTACAACAATGCCAATCGGAAATGATATATGTCTACTTCCTCACCTCCTTGTTGGCTTAATCCCATTAATCGTTTCTTGCCTTGTATAAACATACGTAACTTTTCCACACAACTCTACTTGCAATAGCCAATAAGTTCAAATACTTCCCTTTCTCTCCTGTTGCAAAATATACTCCCACCACAATCATTACTCCTTAATACACATACAACTCTCACACATCAATCTTATACCGCCCACTATCAAAACTCCCAAAAGTACTAACCAAAACAAACTTAAGATTCCATAGAAACACTACGCTTACTATATCTACTACGAACATTCTCGACCCTTACCTTGACCACTGTGTCCTATACGTGCCATAATCTAGAATAACAAGTCACTAAAACTATCAAATCACACAACCCCAAGATTCATCTCTTCTACATCCCGGCCGCTGAAGCATTTACTAACTGTGTCCCTCTATTTGCATCTAAATAGTCAAAATGAAATGACTCCTGGTAGGGTCTGCTATGTTCTACACTATCTTTGAATCTTCTAAAATTCTCAATCCTATTTTATTTCATACTCGTTCCTCATCATCTCAACTTCATAACTCAACATAAATCTATATTTCTCAAACTTTCAATTCGAGTATCTCTACAACTATACACAATGGGTTAGGGAGTCATGTCCATCACTAATAGAATTTGTGTCTTAAATGACTTCTGCACCAAATACAAGGTTTATCATACTAATACCTTGCCACACAAATATGCTCCAAACCAAACACTTCACCGACTCTACATAGTATTTAACCATCAAATTCTAATTCATTTTCTTTAATTCTCATCTTGGTTCACCCGTTCCACTCGTACAACTCAAATGACCAATTTACTACACGACAAAATAGTTGGGTCAACATTCAAAGACTGTACTCATTTTGACTAACAACTAATTGGTTCTTAACCGCTCATAGGATTTCTAAAACTCTAGCACTTTTCCTAATATAACTCATAGCTTAGCAACTTTTCAAATATCCAGTATACATATTCACAACTCAACCTTGTCACTAGGTCCCGTTCTCAGTAAATTGTCTCTTCTGGAATGCATTTTTCTGATACTCTATATCCTTTTACACCGAATTCAACCACTAAGTTATTTTTTGATATTTTCATCTTCTTTCTTACATCTAACTCCATCGGTTGCCAAAAACTTTCTTTCTATTCTCTTAGAATCAATCATCATTGATATCTCAAACTTTAAAAACAACAAATTCTGAACATCTATCTTCTCATCAATACTCAATGCTCTCTCATGCCTATTGAAACACCTATTGGATATAAGGTACATGAACAACACCTCCACACTCACATGAATGCTTTAACAACTACTCGTATTACTACCTCCTTAACTACAACTTATTACTATGATATCATGTCATAGTAGACTACCAAAATCAGTCAAATGTTCGAATTGTAGCTAAGTGTAAAAGAACTTCGAGAAGTAAATCACAATAATTTGTCGTCCAACTTTGTCTATAGGTAAAGCTCTATGTTGGACGGGAAAGGCATCCCCTGTCTATCCGGCACAAACCTAAATGTCGACCTCCGCCTCAGACAAACAACATGTTTTACATGTGAAAATATTTCTCTGAAAATTATGACTCGTGGATTGAAACATACAAAGAACACAAGCACATAAGGCATCCAAGTCGCTAGACGCCTACCAAATATCTAGACGCAGCTTACTCGAGAATACCTAACCCGACACCCAACAGTTCCCTAGGTAGTTCGTAAAACTATGCCCTAATACCAACTTGTAAAGCGCTGCTATATTTCACAACACATTCCGAGTATGTTACTGACGCAATACCTCACACAATGAAAGAAAAAATTTCTCAAATAAATTTTATTTTCTCAACATTTCATAAAATATATACTCAGGCTAAAATAGTTTGCCCAATTTATTTGAAAATACCAAAATCTCAAAACAAAATATCATCTCGGCTCGATGTATGATGAACTAGGGGTTTCTACAAAATAGGTCATACGTGATAAATTCTTACCTCACGTGATAGAGAACAAAGGGAAGAATCTTAATCCACTCTTAGATTGATAATCGGGATTAGTTGCCTAATTGAATTTGATGATATTAGCCCTAGTAATCATTCTCTCTCTTCTTTTTGATTACTTTGATTGTGTTTTTATCATAGCAATTGTGTTTATTTCACCCAATGCGTAAAAATATAACATTCAAAATTTTAACAGTAGGATCGATCGAACTAGGTTCGATCTATCGAACTTCTCAGTTTAGATTTCCTACTTTTTGATTGATATTCGATCCATCCAACTCCCAGGAATGCAACTTGGTTCAGAAAAGTAGATTTTGCACCTTATTCCACCTTGAATTAGCTTTTAGTCAACACACAAAAGTTGTAGATAATTGAAATATCTTTCTGTAATGGCCCGAAATCCGCGACCCCGGGGACGTGATCCTGAATAATAATAAAAGAACGAGAAATATAAATGGTACAACTACCCATCATCAACTCATCAACTACGATAGCCAACATGCCAAAATAAAATACAACTCTATCTGATATTAATAAAATGCAACATCCGATACAATATCATGAGCCAACACATGGCCAAAATAATAATGAAAGTATAGGTATGTTCTTCACCTCATACTCGAGAAAAAACATACTTACACTTTCAAACACAGCCCCCGCTAATCAGAGTGCGCTACAACTCCAAAGTAAAAGTACATAAATAAATGCGCTAATATGTGCGCCAAAAGAATATGAACAACAACTCCGCATCCTCTAATC